>JANIVI010000069.1:0-25777 GCA_030555755.1 Wickerhamiella kazuoi | reverse complement strand
AGTTGACCTGGGCAAACTAGCAACAGCTTCAGGCCCTTCACTGCGGAATTTTCGTGGCGCCGCCCTCGCCGTCCTCAGCACCGGACGCGGCCGCGGTGGCACCGACACGCCCGGCTTTCACAGACTCCGAGAAGGCAGACCGCAGGCGGCCTCGCGTGGCGGCGTCCTCAAAGCTCATTCATGTGCAGCTGGGGTAGGAGGGAGGATCTGGTCTGCAGGGTTGGGAAGGCGTGGCGCCGGGTGGGACTGCTGCCAGCCTGCCAGGCTGGTATCGATAGCGGTTCGGGCAAGTGCATCATGCATGGCCAGCCCGGGACGGGATTGTCGTACAAAAAATGAGCTCGAGATCGGCGACGCGCGCTCCGCGAGGCGTTTTGTTAGGAGCCCGCATTGTGAAGGGCAGCTTGCATTATACTGCCGCAGAGTTGCGCGTAGGGGTTCACGCTGGGCGCCAATGCGTGGGCGGCCCTGTCGCCAAACAGGCCCGCGAGCTGCAGGTGCGCACTCGCGGCCTCCTGCAGCGACCACTGCGCGTCCGTCCCGGGGGCGGCGGCCGCCGCGTCGTCGAGGTCGAGCGCCGCGAGCTGCGCGTGCGCGCTGCGCAGGACGCGCGCGTCGCGCGGCGAGGCAAGGGCTGCCGCGCCCACGGGCTCGGCAAGCGCGATCGCCCGCTCCAAGCTCTGCCGCGCCGCGGCGCGCGTGTCTGTCGCAGAGGCCAGGGCGCCGCGGCCCAGACGCAGGATCTGGCCGCGGTCGCTGTGGAAGGGCGCAAACGCGGGCTGCTGGCGGATGGCCGCGTCAACTGCGGCCAGTGCGGCCTCGAGGTTCCCCGCCTCCGCGAGGCCGACGGCCACCCGCTGCGTCGCCTCGAGCTCTGCCCGCTCAGAAGCCGCAACAGGCTGTCGGTCGGGAATCTCGGCCCCGCCTACTCGGGCACCGACGCCGATGGTGGCCGTGCCAAGGAGGTGGTCCAGAACCTCAGTGTCGCTGGATGTTAGCACAGAGTTGGCTGGCATCGCTGAGTGGGCCGGTTGGAAAATGCTCACTGGCAGCTTATAACTTGTACGTATGCTAGGCTTAATACTTTCTTTCTTTTCTTATTTCTTCTTTCGGGGCTTCAGGCTGCCGTTGCCGGTTTGGGCAAGTCACTGTCAGCGTCAGCCGCAGCCGTACCTCCCCCCGCACGCATGGCCCCTTGCCCCAGCTCGAGGCGATGCGGGTATAGACTTAAGCGAGCCCCACGTCAAGGAAGCGTGCACCAATGGGGCCCGCGGAGAGGTTGCATGCCGCGAGCTGCGCTGAGCCGGGATCTGAAAACCCAATGAATGCCTTGACTTCGCCGTCGGTCCAAGCAATGTCGAAGGAGGTCAGGCGCATCGGAAGTCTGCTACGCACGGCATCGCGTAGGCTGGCAACGTCCGAGGGCGCCAAGCGACGCACAGTCACTGTGCACGACGGTGAGAACATGGAAAACGAGCCGGGCGTCGGGGGCCAGCATTGAAGGGGCGCGGCGGGCGGATAGCCGTACGGTACGGCTGCCGCCATAGGCTGCAGCATCGACCACGGCGGCGGTGGGGCATGTGCGTACATAGGCGGCATTGGGCCCAGCGGCCGAGCGGGAAATCCTTCGGGAAGGCCGGAGTGCGAGTTCAGGTGGTCCTGATAGTGTAGAGGCTGGGGCATTGAAATGATTTCTAGTGGGGCTTGCGCCGTCTGGGCTCCGGGCCACGCCACGCTGTTCCCCGCCTGCCGCTTGGCTGACCGGAAGAACGGCGAGGCAGGTTCCGGTGCCAGAGACGTCAAAGGCTCATTCAACAAAGTGCTCTCCTGCAGCTCCCTACTGGGCACCTCTTCCTCGGCATGACGGTCCTTTTCCAATAGAGAAGGACTCATCGGAGACGGTATCGTGTCGGGAGACACCGCCTCGTGAGGTAGCGCAGGGGAGAACAGATCGTTTCTGGCTTCGGGACTGTATGCGTGGGATTCGAGTGGCAAAGAGCCGAAGACCTCGTGAGCGCTCGGAACAATGGGTTCCAACGATTCCGCCACAAAGATGGGCGACCCCACACGCGAAGACGTGGCTGAGCCATCTGTAGGACCATCAAGGTACGTAGAGCCCGAGTTAGTGGATGAGGCAGTGGCTGACCGCACGCGGACGCGCTTGGTAGTTTCAGAGCCGAGCCCCTGGTAAAATGAAATGGTCTCTGGGTTCGCTTCAGCGATAGACTTGATACTTTCAACTTCGGACTCACGGATAACCAGTACGATGCTTCCAGAGAGGGCCAAGCCACCAGATGTTGCCATCATCTTGGCTACCCAGGCATTTTCGAACTGAATCAACCCTCTCTGAGTGGACGCGCCGTCTGCGCCATAAAACACAAGCGCCATAATAACTGATTCACCTAGAGTCAGAGAAATCTTTTGGGAAAGAGTTTGTGCAGTCCATAATGGCGGAATGGCCTCCACTTCGCAAATCCGAAAGCCACTGCCGAGCGGCCCCAGCGAAACATCGAGGGCTGGGAGCTCGAGTTGCGCACTTCCAATACCCGAATCCAAATCGTCTTCTTTATTCTCGAGGTGCTTGGCAAGTGCATTGAGACGTGTGCGAGGACTAGCGCACTCAGACCCCGCGTCGACGTAACTATCAATGCTCGCAGCCGGAGGGGACAACGGCGGAAGCGTGTCGCCATCGGCTCCCCCAGCAAGCTGCATCGTAAAGGGCGCGGAGATTCTTACAGCTTTGAAAGGCGGAGCTTCCGGATTGAATGTGCGAGGTGAGACCTGGCGCCCCTCAGCCTGCCTAGTAGCTGGAGTTGGCGGTGGGGCCCTCAAGACTGTGCCCACTGGCGTGGATGGGCTCATTCCACCGGCAGGGTTCGATACACCCGACGTCGCCAGAGCCGAATGACTTCTGGCAAGCAATTTGGGAGAATCACTCTCAGTTTTCTGTATGAGAGGTTTCAAGCCGCAAGGTTGGGGATCGTCGCGATGAAGTTTCTCCTCGATAACCAGTTTGTGGCCTCGCAGTACCAGGCGCGAATTGAGAACTTGAGTCAAGCAGCCAGCGTTGGGGAAACGCACGAATGCAAATGTGGTGCGACGAACACGGCTACCCTTGCGGTGAACGTACTCGATAGCCTCAATACCAAAGGGCGTGAACAGTTGAAACAGCTCTGCTGGTGTCACGTTCACAGGGAGATTGGCCACAAAAGCGCGAGCTGCTGAAATCGGACGGTCCAAGTCGCCAGAGCTTCCGATGGCGCAATCCATATCTGAAGCGCTCATAGATATGATAGTTTCTGCGCCAGCCGTTACGACCTCAAAGTCCCAAAACGACATGGCCACATGAATGCGTGGGCTCGGGTTCATGCATCCAGACCCCGGCTCGCTGCAGGGGACGGACTCACCTATGCAGGACGCTGGGAGCCTCACGCCTAGACGCACGGGCTCGAAGGCGCAAGTGCTCATTTCGTCAGCCGCCTCGCCGAGGCTACCAAGAGTTCACGAGGCACTTTGCGTGCCTGCGATTGAACCAACACAGTGCGATAAGAGAAATTCTAATCAAATGTCCGTGCAGGTACAATTTCTCCCTGACGATCTAGTGCTAATTGCCGTTTCACGCGCTCAGTACCCACTCGTATTTTACGGCATTGTAAGACTCGTGCTCCGCACATGGAAATTGAAGCCCGGCACCTTTGTGGCAGGTGCGGCCGATAATCTTCAGCAGCGGTCAACGGAATACGCAGAAGACGATGATCGCGACTCGCTCGATGGCTTTATCAATATTAGTTTCACGCCGAACGAATGCTCCCTCATAATTCCTCGTGAGCTACTTGAACCAGTGTTTGGTGATACACTGTCTGAGGTGCCCGGCACAGAGGTTTTTCCCGAATCATATACAGCTATTGGCGTCGATGGACAGGATGGCGAGGGCAGCACGCACCGTATTCTGCAGCTCAGTGCTCCGCTGGCCACTGCAGGTATTCCAATTTTCTTTGTGAGTACCTATTTCATCGATTACGTGCTGATCCCGACGTCTGCCCGGTCCGCTGTGGAGCAGCTTCTTGTAAAGGAGCACTTTGAGTACTCAAAAGCCGAGGACGCGTATATTTATGTCGGCAACGACGAGGAAAGTGCCCCGAGCGATTTCAGGGATGATAAAGGAGACGCGAGCGGCTCAGACGGCAGAAATCTCACGTCTCCATTATTTGCAGCCAACCCTCAAGAGTCAAACTGCCTATGGAACGCTGACGAGCCCAAGCCTTTGCTTGACACTGCACATCGCCTTGTTTTGACCGGCGTGCGACAGAATTACGAGCCCTGTGAGCTTGGTCTCGCCTTGATCACTACTCTAGTATCACCACCCGCATATTTCTCCCTGATAATACGCGCGTCTGAGATGTCGTTCCTAGTTGATGAGCAGACGGTGCAGGGATGGCCTGCAGCGGCCCTGCTGGGCTCCCGGACCGACTTTATGACGCCAGTCCTTCTGGATCTATCACGAACGCCACTTGACGTCGTGGGCGTGGTTGCGGGCGTCTCGTCCAGATTGCTAGGCGAGAATGTGTTCATGAGCTACGTCTCGACAGCTCACTCGTCAGTGGTTCTCGTTGACGAGGGCCAAGAAGACAAAGTGCGGGCTGCTCTGGGCCTGATTTAGCCAACTGAGCCACACACTCTCCGCAACATCTTGTATATATTCGGCGACACTGCTCGTCTATTAAGTCTCTTGCTAGGCAACGTCACGCGCAAACTTTATTTCTGGCCTCTTGAGTTGATAGATCTTGTGCTCGTCTCGAATGTCCCACCCACCTTACCCCACACATGTGGCAACGGCTGGAGAGCGACCCTGGGCTGTTTTACGAGCTCGCCGAGAGGCTCGGTACCAAAGGGGTCGAGTTCTTTGAGCTCTTTGACGTCGAGCCCGATTCATTCGCCGCTTTCACGAAGCTGCATGGCGTGCTCTTTCTCTTCAAACACCGGCAGCAGGCTGCGGCCGCGCCGCCCGCCGCAGGCTCCTATGCCCCTGACGCGCCAGTCTTCTTTGCCCAGCAGATTGCGCAGGATGCGTGCGCTACGCAGGCGATTCTGGGTGTTCTCTTGAATGCGAATGGTGTCGAGCTAGGTCCCGAGCTCGCTGAATTCCGCGAGTTCACTGGCGAGCTCGATCCCGAGACGCGTGGCGAGGCCATTGCGGGCAGCGACTTTTTGCGGACTGCGCACAACCATATGGCGCGGCCGAATGCATTTTACGACGATGAAGAGGTACCTGCGCCGGCTGATGAGGATGCGGACGGGCTGTTTCACTATATCTCGTACGTCCCCGTAGACGGCCGACTGTACGAGATTGACGGGCTGCGGCCGGCGGTGATTGACCATGGACGCTTCGAGGAGGGCCCGCTTGGCCTTTCGCAGGCGCTGTCGCGTACGCTGCAGGCACGCATTCAGCAGCACGCCGAGGGTGAGCTGCGCTTCAGCGTCATCGCGATGATCGCCGACGAGAACTTGCAGGACAAGGCGGCGGCGTACCGCGAAAATGCGCTACGCCGGCAGCAGTTCACGGGCCTTGCGCTCGAAGTGATCAAACAGCTCGCACGGCACGCGACGCCCGCGGAATGGGATGCTGTCGTAGAGCGCGGGCGCGCGCGCCCGGCGCCGGCGGGGCAGGCCACGGCGCCGGCCACGGGCTCTGGCCCCGGGGCAGGCTCCTAGCTAGCTGCAAGGGGCGGGTCCTCTTTGTGAATATTAATGCTCTAGATGGTTATGCTAATCTGGCGGGCGCCTGCGCCCAGCGCCACCCATAGCTACTCAAAGTCGGCCATGCCGACGCCGCGGCTCGAATGCCGCGAAAAGTAGTCAAAGTCCACGCTGACGGCCGTGCCGAGCAGTACCGCGCGCTGCTCGATGCTCAGACCCCCCGTATCTTGCGCCGGCTTGAACCCTACCTCTCCTACTGCTTCGGGGGTCATGCGCAACACGTAGACTCCGGTGTCGGTGAACACCTCGCGAGCAAGGCCAACCCAGTTACGTTCGACAGCAGCAAGTGTTGCGCCATCTTCGTTCTGCACAGGGAACGAAAAGGAAAGGAAGGGAGCATCAACGCGGCCGAATTGAACCATCGCGTCCTCCTTGGCGTTGTTCAGGTACAGATTGTAGCGCCGCCGCCACAGGTGCCACTCCTGGCGCGACTCCCCGATGATCGCGGCGGGGTCGTTGCCGTCAGCGCCAGGTAGCATGCACTTGATCCGCGAGTTGATAAACGAAAACGGACGCCGAATGGTCATTGCATGCTGCCCGCTTGAATCGAACACGTTGACCGTGAACGGCCGGTGGAGGCGGTAGATCTGGCGCGTGACGGCGCGGAAGATGCTCAGGTCGTCTTCTTCCATGTACCCTAGCACCTGGCCGGCAGGATTATATATCGTGTACCGGTTTGCCTGCTCGAATCCGAAAACGACGTTGGCGATTTCGAGGTGTCGCTCAAACACGAGCACGGGCTCGGAGAACAGGTTCGCGAGCGTTGGCGGGATCCCGATCGTCGGGACGGGCGACGCGGGCGTGCCGAGATGCGCGGCCGCGCGTGAGCCGTCCATCGTGGCGAGCTCCTTGTCCGCCGGGCCTTGGCGCTTGCGCAGCTGCGGGCGCGGCGGCGTGGGCGCGCGCGAACGCACGGGCGAGTAGAAACGCGGGGCAAACGGCCGCGCCACGGCGGCCACGGTGGCGCGCGGGCCTGCTGGGGCCGGGGCGGCTAGAACGCCCGGCCGCCGTGCGCCAGCTCGCAATGCCTGTCGTACGTACATGCTCAGCGGCGTCGAGAAGGTCGCTGCGGCCGGGGGGCGGATGTCCAGCAAGGGTACGGATCCGGGGGCCAGCTGGGAGCCGGCAGCCCGGGCTGCGCGTGCGTGCGGCGCATGCTCGCCTTAGCTGGGCTGGGCCAACCTGAGCCAAGCTGGGAGCTGGGACAGACTGAACTTTTGGGATCGTGGGCGCGCGCGCTGACGTGAAATTTCACCGGTACCGAACCCCGTTCGTCCACCTCCGCCATGCACCCAGCGCCGCGTCCTGTTGCGCGGACGCTGCGTCGCGCCGCGCGCAGCGTGCACACGCTGCCGCGGCTGCCGCTCGATGCCGCACGCGGCGTGCCCGGTCTGTTTTCGCCCGCCGCGTTCCGCACGGCCTGGACGGAGCACCAGGCCGACATGCTGGCCAAGCTGAGCGAGGCGACGCTCGACACCGATAACGAAACGCGCTACCCCTTCCACATCCTGCTGAACGCCGCGCGCAACGCCACGGATGCGCACACCTTCAACTACGCCTCGCAGGCGTTCAACAACCACCTGTTCTTCAGCACCCTGCGGGCGGACGGCGTGGCCTTGGCGGCGGGCAAGCAGGGCGGTGCTGAGGCCGCCTCGGGCGCGGCGTCTCTGCTCGGCCGCGGGCTGGCGGGCGAGCTTTTAGAGAAGACGGACGCCCCCGCGGCCGCGGCCGCTGGCACGCCGGCCGCCGGCACGCCGGCCGCCTTTGAGCCCGCGCTTCCTCGGCATCTCGCGCGCCGCGTCGAGCACTCGTTCGGCAGCGTCGCCGGCCTCCGTGCCGCGATCGACGAGGCTGCCGCGTCGCTCCGCGGCAACGGCTGGGTTTTTCTGTACGAGCCCGCCGACAAAAAGCTGCAGGTCGTTGCGTCGCACAACGCGGGCTCGCCGCTCACGAACGGGCGCGTGCAGCAGCTCGACCTGAACGGCGCGGTCGCGCCCGAGGAGGCGGAGGCGCTCGAGGCCGCGCAGGCCGCCGTCGCGGGCCGCGCCAAGAACTACTCGGTCGTGCTGCTCGCGCTCAACCTGTGGCAGCACGCCTATGTGCCGGACTTTGGCGTCGCCGGCCGCGAGCGATACGTCGATGCGTGGTGGGCTGCCGTTGACTGGGCCAAGGTCGACGCGCGCCTCTACAAATGATCGCACCACCCCTTCTACACAGACATGTACATAAATAAATATAATCGGACGCAGCCGCCCGGCTCCAGGCCATGCGGGCCACGCGGGCCACGCGGGCCGCGCGGGCCACGCGGCCTTGTCACTCACGGCCTTCCGTACACCTGGTCGTACATGATCTGGCGCAGCTCGGGATGCGCGGGGTGGTCCGGCGCGACGTGCGCAACGAGGCCCTGCACAAGGCTGCTCACGCGGTCCTCGTGCGCAGCCTGGCGTGCCCGCGCGGCCTGCGCCGGCGTCGGCGCGGCCGCGGCAAGCGCCTCAGGAGCATCTGGGCGGGGCCTTGGGGCCGGAAGGGCCGCGAGCCGGCGGTGCTCGTGCAGCAGCGCCCGCAGCTCCGTCTGCAGGCTCAGCGCCTCGAGGTGTGCCTTCTTGACCCGCTGCACATCCTCGAGGGGGATGTGCCGCCCAGCCACGGCCGTCTCGACCATCGCCTTGGTGTCGCTGCCGAGCTTCGACGCCACACGGTCCCACAGCACGAGGTACTCCTCGGTCAAGCCCATCCTCGGGCTACGTGCGCGCGGGGTCGGGGAAGCCGTTGGTCGGGACCACAGCAGCAGGTGGGAGGGTTGCAAGGGACGCGGGGCGGGGGCTGGGCCAACTACTGTCTGTCTGCCATGGCGGCAGAGTTCCGGCCGCCGGCCATCTACGAATTCCCTCCGTTCTTCACCAAGCAGGTGAACGAGCAGACATGGGCCGCGCAGCTGCGCCACTGGCAGGCTGTCGTGCTTGCATACTGCCGCGCCACCAACACGTGGCGCCTGCCGACGGACTCCCCGCTATTCGCCAACCCGCGCATCCAGCGCAGCCTGCGGCCGGACACAGTCGCCGAGGTGCTCGACTACATTGTCACTGCGGGCTCGGCCGAGTGGCTGCCTGGGCACGCGGCCGTGCTTGTCTATGTCCAGACGGCGGCGCAGCTCGCCCAGACGATCCGGCAGTGGGCCGAGGAGACAGGCCACGCGGGGACAGTGCTCACGCTGTACGAGCTCGGGGAGGGCGAGCTCGCGGGGCTCGAGAGCCTTGCGGGCGCCGACTCGGAAATGCTCACCCGCGCAGCCTCACAGCTCGTTAAAAACGGCCATGCCGCGCCGCTCAAAGAGGACGGCCTGATCAAGGGCATTAAACTGGCATAGGCACGGCCCGAGCCGCAGGGTGGGGCCGCGGGCGGCCTCAAATTTTCATTTAATAGCATTAACGAATTCTACAGTACGGAAAATAGGCCCTTACTCTTACCGGAGACGTTCTGCAGTGTGCAGTCCGATCCGGCTGCGTGCGCATGTAGGCGCACTTCACTGCACCGCGCGCGGCTAGTCGCTGCCTGCTGGCTTGACCTGTTGTCGCCCTCACCCTGTTCGCCCGCCTCGCCCCTCCGCCGCCTCGCCCATCACCCCACTTGAGGCCCACCAGGCGTCCACCGCCTAGCTTTGTCATCGCTCTCTGGACGCTGCGCTCATCTCAAGTTTATCCGGTGTATGGCGCCAGAAGATCACGCTGGAGGCCAGGGCGGCTTGCTCAAGCGCTCCGGCTCGCGCAGTAACCTGATCGAAGGTCTGGGGTCCGGTCTCGCAGCTGCATCGACTCCGGGGGCGCCGCCAGCGCAGTCCGCGCCCACGCAAGCACCCGAGTCGGCGAACGCAACCCCACAGGCAGTCGGTTCAGCACCAGGCCAACCTGCCCGCGAGTCGACCAACTTGGGCAGTAATACTACAGGAGGTCAAGGAGATGATAAATTGTCTGCCACAGCAGCGGCACCGCCATCCGCACCGTCGCCCAGCCGGCCGGGAGGCTTGCTCAAGCGCTCGCGCTCCATGGGCACATTTGACGGGATCATGGGCCGTGGCGACGGCGACCTCAACTTCGGAAAGAACGCCGTGGAAAGCATTTCCGGGAAAGTGACTCTGCCCGGTATGGTACCGCCCTCAGCTGCCGCTGCCAAGCCCGTGCGGAGCAGCTCCCGTACGCCCATCAAACCCGCAGCATCATTTGGTGGGCCATCGCCCAGCAGCCCGACTGTCAACAAGACTGTGGACTCCGCGCCAGCGCTTGCAGCAGCTCCGAGCTCGTCATCCTCGAAGGGCTCGTCCCCGACTGCGCCCAAAAAGCCGGCAGTGGTCACGAGGTTCCCGCCCGGTCCGGGCTTCGGCCCACCCAAACCTCGACAACCGAATCATGCGCGCTCGGCCGGACCGGGCGCTGCGGCGCGGCATGCGTCCCCATCGCCAACATCGCCACGTGGCGCCGTCGGCTCTCCTCGCGAGAAGGCGGCAGAGCCGCTGCTCTCGCCCGACCAGCTTGCACACGACGACTCGCAGATTGAGCGCAAGCCTTTGATCCGAGTGGACTACTTTTCACACAAATGGAATGAGAGTGACATCGCCGGCTCATGGCGGTATATTGTATCACGGCGTCAGGATATGGCGAACAGTGCACGCCTCGAGAACGCTTCATGGCGTACATGGGCCAAAGCCAAAAACAACCTGAAGACCGTGAGCCCCGAGACGCTGAACTGGCTCAAGGACTATGACGTGACATGGCTGTATGGCCCTTTGTACCACGAGCACAGTAGCGACGACGAGGACGAAGGGGCAAGCGACGCTGGCAGCAGCGATGCTGCACCGGACGGAAGCCACCTGTCGACCCGCACGGGCGACCGTACCGGCACTGATTCTGTCAAGGGCTCGCCGCGGCCAATCCACAAAAAGAAACCGACTGACTCAATCAAGTCGATTTTGAAGAAAAAGACAATTGCACAGATAATGCTGGAAGACACGCCCGGCTACAAGGCGCACGTTGAGTCTCAGTCGGGCCAGGTCACGGACACGTACTTGCGCCACCACAACTACCGGCACTCGTTTCAGACCGACACGAACAAAGAGCACATGGCGAATTTGCTGAACCAGGCTTACTCGCGTTCGAACTCGGCAGCGGGCAGCCGGACACGGTCGCCAGACGGTACCGGCGCGGGCGCTGGCGCAACCGCCAGCGGCGCCGCCGCCGCTGCCGCCGCACCGACTGTCGCCGCTGCCGCTGCCGCCGTGTCGGCAGCCGCCCCAGGTACCCCCGGCGACGGTACTGACACGTCTGACGGTGGACGCCACGTCTCGGTTAGCTCAGCGGCCTCAGGCGAGCGTCATGTGCATTTCAACGTTCGCGTAGAACAGTGCATTGCCCTCGACCCAGAGGAGGAGTTGCGCGGCAGTGAAGGCGCATGGCCGGCGAGCGCCGGCGCCGGCTCACCACAGGCGGTTGCGAACGACAGCGAGACGGACGAGTCTGATGACGACGACGAGGAAAACGAGAAAGAGGGCGGTCTGTTCCTGGGCATTCGCCGCGCGGGCTCGAACGCGAACCTCATCGGCTCGCAGACAATTGCACCGCTGCCGGCGACGACGCTCAAACACCCAGCCGGCGAGGAGCAGGAGGAATCCATTGAGCAGATTGCGTCGGCAGGTCAGCATGGCGCTGGCGGCCGTATGTCTGGCACTGGGCTTACTGCAAACTACGACTACGGCTCTGTCTACCCGTCGAGCTCGGTCTATAGCATTGTCGACCCCGCTGTGAAGCCCGTGCAGGTGCCCGCGTCCGTAGCGAGTCAGGTTTCGCCAGCGGGCTCGAGCGCCAATGTCGCGAGCAACGTTGCACCGACACAGGAGGCCACCGACGCCGGCGCGGCGGCTGCGACACCTGCGGCGACCCCGGGAGCTGGCTTGCCCGACTCACCCGGCCGGTCGAAGCGCACACAGCCTGTGTGCTCATTCGGCTGCAACTAGCGCCCCCATTGTATTTAATCGAGCGGCCCACACCCCGTAGCATCCAGAGACGTACATAAAAAATGACACTAATTATCACCTTGTCTTGATGGCGCGGGCGCGTCTTCACTTCGTCCCAGTGCCCTTGTAGCAGCAGCGCTCCCTTTGTGGGGAGCGTGTGCTTTGTCACGGGCCTAAGCGCGTCACCCCAGGTTGACTGCGGCATAGGCACATCTCACCGTCCTCTGCTTCCGCGAGCCGGCATTGATCATGGCGGACCCGTCACACCAGCGGGCCGCGAGCATCGTGAGCGGGATCAGCACGTCGATGCGCAGCGTTGCGTCGCCGGCCGACGTGGGCGCGGGCACGCCGCGCCGCGGGCCGGGTCGGCGCACGCTCGCTGAGCTGGTCTACGGCGGGCGCGACCCGACCGTCGCAGGCTATCGCGCGCCAACGGTGCGCGATATTCCGCAGCTGCATCTCCCGAAGCTGCAGCCCGTGGCCGACGCCGAGTTCGAGCGTTACCTCGCCGACCTCGGTCCCGAGTCCGACGGGATCGAGCTCGCGGAGGTCGCCGCGCCGGCGCTGCAGAACCTCGACTCTGTGCCGGCTATTTTTTTCGACGAAAACTTTGACTTGAACAATCCGCGGGTCTTTGACTCGGTCAGCGAGGCCCAGCCGCGACGGGGGTCAGCCTCCAGGCCAAGCGACGAGACCCCCGCGGTGCCCGCCGCCGATGGCGGGCTAGCCAATGGTGCTCCTAACTCAGACAACAATGGCGCGGGTGCTGAGTCTGTGCCTCTTCCTGACAGTACACTGCTGCAGGAAAAGCTTTCCTGGTACATAGACACGGTCGAGCTGCATCTGATCCACCAGATCTCACAGGCGTCAGGCTCATTCTTCTCCACAACCGCACAATTCAACGACATCGAGCACCGTGCGGGCGGCGTTGCCTTGCGTGTCCACGAGCTGCGGCAGTCGCTCGAGGCGATTCAGCGCGACATCGTCGGCACTACGAGCCAGCGTTTTGAATGGGCAGACAAGTTAGAGCGCACGCTGACGCTTGCCCAGGCGCTCGACCAGCTCACGCTACTTCTCGAGCAGACGGCCCTCGCTGCTGATTTGGCCGCACGCGGCGAGCCAAGCCGGGCACTTGAGCTCGCCGAGGCCGCCGACGCGTTTGCACGCGGTCGCGTCGATGCGCCGCTTGCCGCCGAGTGGGCGCGGGAGTTCCGTTACCCGCTCGCAGACTTATCGCTTCTACGTGCGCTCGGGCCAACATTCCGCGAAATCGACGCGCTACGCTCGCGCGTCGCCACGAGCTACCGCGAGCGGCTCGGTCAGCTGCTTATCACCGACCTGCTCGAACACATGGCGGCAGTGCCTCCGCACGAGACGCTCGTGCGCCTGGGTAAGGTTCTCAAAGTGCCGCATGCGCGCGGCCGCCGCGGCCCTGGCGGCAGCGAGGCAAGCCCCGCGTACCTCGAGATTTCGCCGGAGCTGCGCTCCGAGCTCGCGACCGCCATCGAGAACGCGCAGCAAGCCCATGTTTTGGACGCCGCGCTTGCAACGTTCCGCGAGGACGCTGTCGTTGAGCTCAAAAGCATAATTCGCGCGCAGCTGCCGTCACGCGCAGCATCCGAAGCCGCTGCTGCCGCCAACAGCGACCGCGATCGCGACCGCGACGAGCAGCTGACTGGCCTTGGGCTGAGCCTAAAGCTCATGTCGGCTACCGATGCCGAAGCGATGGCCAAAAATCTCATTGTGCATCTAAGCGAGGTGCTGCGTCGGCTGTCGACGCAGCGCAAGGTCCTGCTCGATATTACTTCGAGCGTTGAAACGTCCAACCCGGTTGACGTCGGTAACCTGCTCGAGTCGGCGGTGCTTACGAGCGACAGCCGAGTAATGCGCGTGTTCCGCACGCGCCGTGAGCAGAATGCGCAGCTGCCGCTCCCAGAATTCATACGGCTCTACGCACTCACTGGCATGTTCATGTCGGAATGTGAGTCTGTCTCGGGTGTATATCCGCCAGAGCTCAGCGCCTACCTGCAGTCGGAGACACGCAACTACATCTCGCGTCTGCACGAGCGCCAGGTCCAAGCTTTGGCTGACGCGCTTGCCAAGGACGTGTGGAAAAAAGAGGAGGTGCCCAGCGACACGCAGACGAGCATTGATCACATCGTCGAGGCGGGCTCCGTTGACCCTAGCGCTTGGCTCAAGCTATGGCGCGGTGTTATTGACGCCGACCAGCCGGATGCCAACAGTGCACCGTCAACCTTGACTAAGGTGCAAACGGCCAGTGTTGAGGGCGAGGCGTTCTATACACCACGCAGTGTGTGGAAGCTAGCTGCGCTGCTCGAGGAGAATCTCACATTTATGTGTCTACTTCCGCAGGTTACTGCTGATGCGACCGCGAATATCCTCAGCCTGCTGAAGCAGTTTGACGAGACGACGCGCAGCTTAATTTTGGGCGCCGAGGCAATGAAGTCCGGGGTGCTACGCCGGATCACGTTTCGACACATGTCCATGGCTAGCGAGAGTCTTGGCTGGGCCATGGCGCTTTCCCCATTCATCAAAAAATGCATCCAGCGGCACACAACTAATGAAGCAAATACTCAGGCCAAGGAGTTTGATGTGCTCGTCGCTAATTTAGCAGTTCACCAGGAGGACATTCATCAGAAGTTTATTAGTCTCATGACTGATAAGGTCGCCGCAGTTTCCCGCGCCATTGCCAGCACTAATTGGACGCCGCGGCCTGAGCCGGCGAACGCTTACATGGTCAGCATGGTCAAGGATCTGTCGGTGGTGCTCAAAATTCTGGAAGAGACGATTGTTTCTAAGTCAACCACTCAGACTATCATGGCCCGCATATATGACGTGTTCAAGCCGCGTCTTCTTGAGGCCTATAACACCATTACGCTCAGGACGGACGAGCAAAAGGAGCACGTTTTGATAGACGTCGGCTACCTGCGCGACAAGATGAACGGCACGCTTGGCATTGGTAATCTTGCCGAGATAATTTATATGACAGTGGAGGGACTCTTCGTGAGTGAGGCATCCGGGCTAACCCCTCGCACAAGCATCGACGCTCGGCGCTCCATGAGTCCTGTCAGACCGCCCATGCCTGAGCGGCCGAGCGCTGACGTCAACCGTAGTGAGCCGAAGACCATCTCTATTGACGAGTCCTTTGCAGACACAAGCACGGTTTCGCAAGCCGGCGAATCTGCGGATCAGAGCGTGTCAGGTGCCGTGCTGCCTGAATTACTCATTAACGGCAAGCCGACACCCCCACATTCACCACAGGTAGTCCCAGCTGAAAGCGAGCGAGTGACGCCCGCTCTCGTTGAAGAAGATTCTCCGGACGTTGGGCTCACGGCGGGTGAGTCCAGTGAGCATCTGAGCTCAGAAGCCAATGAACCCCAGGAAGTGACTTCCCCTACTGCGCAGTCGCTTGAACAGCACGCCGAGGCTGCAGCCTTTGCGCGGCCATCAGTTCCTGCAGCTGCTAAGCAGATAACAGCAAAGCCCGTGGATGCCTCTTCGACAACAGAGTCGGCATTGGTCGACTCTTCAGGCACTAATGATGCAGTAAATCACTCTTCGAAGACGGAGGAAGCCACGACTGGGTCACAGTCGGGGCAAGAAGTCATAAATGGTGGTGATGGTCACAGTGACATACAGTTGGCCCAGCATGTGCAGACAGGCGAATTTTCCGGGGCCAAGCCCACGGCCACAGATCAGAATTCTGATGATGCCGCAAAGGTACAGATTTTGGAGACCTCTGAGCTTGGAGAACCTGTCAAGCCCGCCGTACCCTTCGAATCCGTCGAATCCGTCGAGCCCGTCGAGCCTGTCGAGCCCGTAGAGTCTGCCGACCCTGTCGACCCTGTCGAATCCTTGCAGGAGCAGGTCAGCAACTCTGCGGCTGATGTGGCCAACGGCTCAACTGAGGAGCTGTCAACCGCGGCTAAAGGTCAGGCCGAGTCTCACCTGGAGGTCAAGTCAACAGAAGCTTCCAGCCCAATTGCAGGCAATTTAGAAACAAGGGAGCCTGGAGCAGAGGTCACGACAGGCACCAACAGTTTCAATATTTCCGCGCCCGAAGGCGGCGTCAATGAAGCTGAAAAGGAGGACACAGCGGCTGTGCCGGCCACGCCCGTGAAGGACAACTCTGCCAAGAAAAAGAAGAAGAAGAAGAATGGCAGAGGCAAAAAATAACGAACTCTTGTAATTTAATGACTAGGCATGAATTAAATATTCACTTGAACTTAGCGCGGGCCGCCTTCGCACCGTTCTTCATGATAACACGGTTTGCTCCGCGCTTCTGGCCGATATCACGGTCCGCCTTGGTTTTGTTATAGCTGAACTGTTGCGTCGCAGCCTCGGCGCGCTTCTTTTTGCGATTAGACATATTTTTCTTGGCTTCGGCTCGTCTCGACTGGCCGTTTCCCTTGCCATTGCCTTTTGCGCTATTAGCCTCGAACCACGTGCGCTTGGGACGCGACTGAATCTCGTCCTTGTGTTGCAGTAGGTTTTGCGCCCGCAGCATGTCACGCTCGGCAAGATCCAGCTCTTTGGAAGCCTTCTCTTCCTGTAGCACATCCTCGATCGTTCCCTCGCGGTCCTTGATATCTTGCTTGATGCTGTCAACTTCCTGCCAGTCAATCTTGCGGCCCAGAATCGTCTGCTTCCGTGCTGTCGTCTTCTCCTGGCTGCTTGCAGCATTAACAGCTGAGCGCACAATTGAGCGCTCAGTGGTCGTGTCGCCCACCAGTGAAATACTCGTACCGCTGCGGCCAGCACGGGCGGTACGACCCACTCTGTGCAAGTAGACCTCGTAGGTTGAAGGAAGCTCGTAGTTGATGACGACCTCGATCTTTGGGATATCAAGACCACGCGACGCCAAGTCCGTGCAAATAAGCACAGGCACCTGCAACGATTTGAATGCGTTAATGGACTCAACACGCTGCTCCTGCGTCAAGGCGCCGTGAAGTTCAGCCACCTGGATGCCCAAGAGGCCTACAATGATGCGCAGTTTGTGTGCTGTCTGTTTGCGCGAAACGAAGACAATGACACGCTCCTTCGCGCTGATTTTCTGCAGGAGTGAGACCAAGACAGCCGGGCGTGAGTCCTCGTGCTTGCGCAAGCGGACAAACTCCTGCGACAGGCCCGTGGCAGCCTGCTTTGGCGGGTTTATCATCAGCCTCACAGGTTTATGAAGCGACAGCTTCACCAAATCCTTGATCGACGAGTTCATGGTCGCCGAAAACAGCATGGTCTGGCGCTTAGTCGGAATCAGCGACAAGATCTCGTTCAGCTCGCTTTCAAATCCCTCCTCTAACATACGGTCGGCTTCGTCAAGGATAAGGACCTCAACTCCCTCAACCGAGAAACTCGGCGAATTGCGCACGTGGTCAATGAAACGACCGGGGGTAGCCACGACGATATCCGGACGCGTCTTGAGTTCGAGCTCTTGGGCGCGCAAATTCAGACCACCAACAGCAAGACCAAAGCGAAGGTTGGTAACGAAACTGCCAAGCTTCTTACCCACGTCGCAGACCTGGATTGCAAGTTCGCGCGTAGGCGTCAATACTACCACGCGAGTCGTCGGAGTCTTCTGAGAGCGATAGAGCAGACGCTCAAGCGTTGGAACCATGTAGGCCGCAGTCTTTCCTGAACCAGTCACGGCACCAGCGACGACATCCTTGCCAAGCAGGGCTACAGGAATAACCGAGCTCTGAATCGGCGTGGGCTTAGTGTAGCCAAGATTTGCAATACCCTTCTTGATAGGCCTTGACAACGGAAGGTCGACAAAGGAGGTGCGGGTTGTGTCAATGGCGGCATCCTCAAAAAATCCACTCTTGTCATCAGCGATCTTGGGCACCACATCCTCGGCAGCGCCCTGTTCTGGCTCGCTTGCCTCCTCCTTTTCGCCTTCAGTGTCCTCATCGTCCTCGTCTTCCTCAGCTTCATCCTCGTCCTCATCGCCCTCGTCCTCATCATCAGTACCCGAGTCGTTTTCAGCGCTTGCGGGCTCATCGTTGTCAGCTTCATCGTCGTCGCTACCCTCACTGCCCTCGTCGCCCTCAGAGTTATCGTCGTCCTCTTCCTCGTCCTCGCTGTCGATCTTGAGTCCGCGACGCTCGCCTGTAAGACCACCATGGCGCTTCAAAATATCGTCGAGTTTGTCTTTGCGGGAGGACTTGGCTCCGGCGACGTCGAAGTTCCAACCGGCATCCGCAGAGCCCCGGAAGTCTCCGCCGAGATCAAATGTGAAGCTGGGGTTGAGCTCGGCTCCCTTCTCCGAATCTAAATCGGGGACAGTATCACCATCGTTGATTGTCCCCTCGTCGTTGACCTTTTTCTTCGCCATGGTGACCACAGCTGAAGCTCGAGCCGTAGATAGATCGTAGGAAGCTGATTTCGATGCCTCCGACCTTTGAAATTTTATGTAATATTTTTTGACGGTGCTCGATGATGAGGCTTGAATATAGCTGACGCGCGTGCTATGTTCAGGTGGCCAAGCTGCTGCTGACTTGAAGAGCGCAGGGGCGAGAGCGCGCTGGCAGGCTACACACTCATTCATGGCCAAACAGTCGCCAATTTTGGCGCCCAAGCGGCTGTTTCTGCAGATTCTAGAGCTCCAGGTGTTCTATTATGGGATTGGCACGGCGTTAATATCGTTTTATCTCATAGTGGCGGGTATTCCGTGGTCTATTGGCTACATTTTCTCATGGGAACATGTCCGTCCCGATACGTCGCAGGGCTGGACTATTGCATTTCTGTGGCTACTTGATACGTTCTTTTCGGTTCTCGCCATTGCCGTAATTGTTGGCCGAAGTAAATTGGCCCTCGACTTTGCCGTCACACTGCATATCATCAATCTCCTGGTTACATGGGCGTACACGCGCCGGTTCCCGCTCCAGTGGATGTGGTGGGCACTACAAGCCGTTTCCGCGATCCTGCTCGTATTCCTGGGGATATGGACGACACAGTGGCGCGAGTTGAGAAGGACTTTTTTCGAAGATTACGAGCTAGTCGACATCGACCGCAACCGAGCCACGGGACCAGCGTCAATTGAGGAGACCACGCCGGAAGCTTCAAGCGAGCCGAGCGCCTAGTTTGTTAAAAATATTTATTGCATCAAAAATTTTCCACAGACACCGTGCCGCCAATTCAGCACCTTCGGCTGAGGTCTAGCCTCCCTCGGATACGTTGGGAGATGATGGCCTAATAGCGCGATGCGTGGGGTGACACGTCCTCCTGCGGCACGGCCCCTCCTTGTCAACACCCGTGTGCACACACAAACCCCAGCCATGGTGGAGCGCGAGACGTCGGCGCGCAACAAGCAGGTGTTGAAGAAGCTCTTGGCAGAGCCTGGTAACAAGACATGCGCAGACTGCAAGACTGCGACGCACCCACGCTGGGCGTCGTGGAACCTGGGCATCTTCCTCTGCATCCGCTGCTCGGGCATTCACCGCAGCCTGGGCACGCACATCTCGAAGGTACGTTCGGTTGACTTGGACAGCTGGACGGAAATGCATCTGCATGAGCTCATTCGGTGGGGCAACCGGCGCGCGAACCTTTACTGGGAGGCCAAGCTGCCGCCCAACTACGTCCCCGACGAGTCCAAAATCGTGAACTACGTCAAAACAAAGTATGACTTGCGTCGCTGGGTTGCTTCATCACAGGTGCCGGATCCGGCGACAATCGACTCGCAGTCTGAGGACGTCCCGCTGTCCGAGGTGCGCAGCGAGGTTCGGCCGGTAGTCCCGCCAAAACCGGTCGGACGCGCGTCTGCGGCCCCGGCCGCCCAACCGGCATCGGCCATCGACCTTTTGGGTGACTTTGGAGCAATTTCACGGGCCCCACCCGCCAGGGCTACTGCAGCAACGCCAGCGCGCGCGGCGCCGGGCTCACTACTCGACTTTGACGAATCCGTCGCGCCCGCGGCCCGCACGCAGGCGACACCTCTGCAGAAGGCACACACCGCGCCTGCCACACGCCAGGCTGGTGCCCCTGCTCCGCAGGCCGCGGCGCGGGGAGCTCCAGCCAGCTCGCGTCCCATGGATGATCTGTTCGGGGCCCCCCAGGTTGCACCCAAGGCAGCGTCGGCAACTCCACCGCCCACACAAAGTTCAGCGGCCGCCGGCCGAGCTGACCTGAAGAAGTCGATTTTGTCACTGTATGCGCAGCGCCCGAGCCCGTCACCGGCGCCCGTGGCACCCGTGGCCTCGGCGCCCGCGGCCCCGGCGGCTGCCCAGGCCACGGCGCCGGCTACCAGCCCGGCGGCCCGCCCAGCGGCCTCAAACGATCTCTTTGACCTAAGCTCGTGGTCGACGCCAGCCCCCGCTTCCTCTGCCAAATCAGGACCCGCCGCGACTGGGTCGAGCGGCACGGACCTGACCAGCTCGCTGGCGGGCCTCTCGTTCGGCGCGCCGCGGCCCGCGTCGCAGCCCGCGCCACCGTCGTACGGCAATCCGCTGCAGGCCGCCGCGGGCGCCCCCACGCCTGTCGCAGCTTCGGCGGCCCCCAGCGAGGCAACAACAAGCTCAAACGGCGGCGGTCTGGTCGCGGCGATCGAGGAAGACGATGTGTTTGCGAACGTGTGGAAATAAAATTAACGATGACTATACCGAACATAGCGGGCGCTGCCCCCAACAGCTCATTTAAACTTGTATACGATGCCCAGGTCCTTGAGCCTCTGCGCGCGCTCCTGGCGGCGCACGGCATCCTTCTCAGCGTGCTCCTTCCACCACTCGCGCGAGTGCTTCGCGTTATACTTGCGCGCACCGCGCTCGCCCCATGCAATGGGTGTAAACCGCCGGTTCGCGCCAACGAAGAGGTTCTCGTGAATCTCGGACGGCTGTGCCCGCTTGACCTTAAGAATGTGGCCAAATATTAAATAATTGTCCATCGTGTCGCACACAATGTCAGCGACCTTCGAAGACTCGAACTCGAGAAATGCAAAATGCTTGGACGCGCCCGTGCGCTTGTTGCGCGACAGGCGGAGGTTCTTTATCGTGCCAAACTGACCAAAGTACTCGCGCATCTCCTTCTCGTAAAACCCGTGGGGGATGCGGCCTACGTAGACCACAGCGCGGTCTTTGTTTTTCTCGGCAGTATCCACAGCGGCCGCAGCGGGTTTACTGTCGGCCTTGGCAGCCTTTCCTGTGTTGTCAACGTCCTCCTCATCGCTCGACGGGAAGTCGGCCGCCTCGGCCGCAGCGGTACCACTCACAATTTCCTCATCGGTAGACTCAAAGCCGCCGAACTCATCCTCTGAGCTGTCAAAGTCCGCAGGTTCGATGGCTTGCACGGGCTTCGGCGCCTTTTTGGACCCGCTTTTCTTGGCCATTGCAATAGAAAATAAATTTCCAGGCCGCTGGGAAGGATAGAGGCCGCGTGATACTGCTTAGTCTGCGATTATGTCACGAGATCCACGACCCGATCGCGGGCTCGACCGAGCTCAGTGAAGGCGATGGGCCAGTAAATCACTCAACATAACTCGTTGTGCCCGGTCTCTAAATGTAGCAAGTACGACAATCGATCAATGTCAACTCGAGTTTGCTATGTTCTTATCTATACCCAGATCTGCTAAGCTTAGAGAAGGCCCTTGAGCTTGCCAGCGGAGTTTAGCTTGCCAAGGTCGTCGGCACCGCCAATGTGCTTGCCTTTGATGAAAATGTTGGGCACCGTGCGCTGGCCGGTGACTGTCTGCAGATAGTCCTGGATATCGGCACCATCCTCGATCACGTTGAGCTCGATGATTTTGGCGTCCTCGACACCGTTCTCCTTGAGAATCTGCTTGGCGCGTCTGCAGTAGGGGCAGTAGTCCTTGCTGGCAACAAATACGTGCTGGTTAGCAATGTCGTCGTCGATCTGAGCTTTGAGAGCGGCAGAAATCGTCATTGGGGAAGTTGTGGGGAAGGCGGCAAGCTCGGGCCTTGCGGGCTTATAAGGTGGGATGGCTGCTTAGAAATGAAGATGTGGCAACGCAGGCCTACGATGGGTGTTGATCCGCGATGCATGCAGGTGGTGATGGTCTGAGGCGACCCTATCAGCCCGGTTAGGTACATACTGTGCGCACGAGACTCCTCAGCCCACAGATCAGCACTAGCGGCGCCTAACCATTCCATTGATTGCTCACAACGTGTCTGGACACGTTGCGGTACAGCTTTAGCCCTTCACGTGACCTGACACGACGCAGTAAGCATACTCAAACGCTATACATTTGGCGTTGAACGAACTAGATTGTATACAGAGCACACTAGGCGAACTACACGCGTCTAGATGTTGCTTATTTGGCGGGGGCGGGCTCGGCCGAACCGGTAGTAGGAAGACCGACGTACGCCTTGAACGAGTCGTACATGAGCCACTGCAGACCAGTGAGGGTACCGACCATGATGATACGAGGACCGAGACCCGACCAGAGACCACCGAAACCGATCTTGCTGTAGATGCGGCTCATAGCGGCACCAACAGACTCACCCTCCTCGCGGCTGGCATTGATCTTGGAGACCATGGTGTCAGCAGGGTGCGAGACAACAGCGCAGAAGATACCAGCCAGGTAACCACCCAGGAACGAGACACCGGTCTGGGCAGGAAGCGAGTACTCCTCCTTCTTCTTGGGCAGGTAAGCGTAGATAGCCAGGACGATGTTCTCGAAGGTGGCGAACTTAACCATGGTGTAGGGGATCTGGCGAGCCCACAGGGGCACGAGACCGGCGTACAGGGCGCCGAAACCGTCCTGGGCGACGAAGCGGGTAAAGCCATTGAAAACGTTGGTGGCGTAGGGGGGCATGGTGGTCTGGGTACGGACCTTGATGGCCTCCCAGGGGCACAGAAGAACATCGGCAATGAACTCAGCGCAGGCCGAAGCGGCAAGGTAGACGCCCGTCTTGTACTTCGTGGCAGCGACGGGGCCAACAAAGTCGGAGAACTGCTTCTTGAACAGCTCGTAGAAACCGTACTTACCGGCACCCTGGAACGAGTAGCCGACAAGGGTGGCACCGAAACCGGTGAAGATGGCGGCAGAACCCTCGGTGCGGACAATAGTGCGCCACGCGTCCAGCGTGCTCTTGTAAAGGCTGGGGTTCACCTGGCGACGAACCTTGGCCAGGTCCAGGGGAGTCACAGCAGCATGAGTGGGACCGCAAGCCAGGATACCACCGAGCGTGCAGTATTTGTAGTACTCGGCCGAGTACAGCTGAATCTTGTGGTTGGGCTTGACCAGCTTGGCAGCCTCGTCCTCGATAGCGTGGCCGATCTTGTTCGCCTCATCGCGGACCTTGTCAGAGGCCGAAGCGACCCAGTAGCTCGAGCCGCTGGGGTTGAAAGAAGCCTTCAGCTGGCTGGAAGTAGGGAAAAACACCATCGCTAGTAGTTCTAGTAGGTTGCAAAGTCTATTGTCCCACGCGCCGGGAAGTGAAATATTGCTGTAAGCACTTTTGCCTGCCGAATGAACAACCGATTGCCGTGATTGGCCAACCATGCAGGGTAACTCTGCTCCCGCCGCGCGTGGGCATGCCACGCGCGGTTACCTCTGCCCCTGAAGCGCGCCAGCCCTAGCCCCGGCATGCCACGAAAAGTGTCTCGTAGCCGAACTGAGGCGCCGCACCAAGGCAAAGACTGCCAAAACAGGTACGCATGAGTTATTGCGGGTCGGCTAGGCAATCTGAGACTTGCCCCACAAAACAGCGGCAGCTTGGGTTTTCTAATCCCTGACTGCGTTTGCGGGGCGGCGATAGACTGCAGCTGACTCCGGGGCGACCCGGCTGCCCCGCCAGCTTTGGCCGCGTGGGCCTGCTGTGGGTCGGAAGCGCTGCCCTGACCGCTGGGCCAAGCCGCATGAAGCAGCACAGTGGCCGTGACGGCACAGATGCTCTGCCGGCCATATAGGTCAATGCAGTTGGTAGATCGTACAAACAATACAATGCTATGAAGCTACAGCAGCGGCACCGCCTGCGGGCCGCTACATAAATCAATAGGGCTCAATGCAGCTCGAGGACTCGACACGGAAGGTGTCAACATCAAAAGTCATCGTCTTCATCATCCTCCTCCTCAGACTCACTATCGCTCTCGTTGGCCACGCGGAAAGTTTTGGCAATCAGGTCGGCGGTGCCCTCAACGGGCAAGCCTACCGCGTTGAATTTGTCGCCTTCATAGCTTTTCACGAAACGACCACCTGTCTCCTGAATCTTGTATCCACCAGCGGCGTCGAGGCCCTCGCCTGACTCAACGTATTTTTGAATTTCGGCATCGGTTATGTCGGAGCGGAAGCGGACCTTGGTCTCGCCAAGGTACGTCTCCATAGCATAGCCCGGCGCAACGGGCTTTGCCAGCGGCACAATGGCCACGACACCCGTGTAGACGCGGTGGGGGTGCTTCGCATCCCGCAACTGGCGCAGCATGGCGGCATGGTGCTCGGGCCCGCGAGGCTTCTCGAGGATTATTCCGTTGTCAACAACGATTGTGTCGGCGGCCAAGACAAGTCCTGGCGGCACATCTGCGTCGGCCTCCGAGCGATATACATCGATCGCCTTGCGAATCGCCGTCTGCACAACGTACTCGAACGGTGCGTATAGCTCTTTGGGCAGATCCTCGGGGAATTGCGATGGCACCGAGCGCAGATTCGTGACCCCTAGCTCCTTTTGGAGAATATCGAAGCGGCGCGGTGATCCCGAGGCGAGGACAACGGCGTCATTGCCAATCGTCTTTTGTAGCTTCGCGTGCAAACCCATTGTGTTCTGGTGACCTGTTGCACGGGACGTTGGCAAGTGTTCAGGGAACCCTCGACTAATTTCTGCTGCGGATTGTTCCAGCTGGTGTCCCTGACTAACGTCCAGATTTAGATGCATATGCAGCCCGGCTGCGCGACATCTGCAGCTGGAAAAAAGGCTGGCCCCTAGAAATAGAACCGCGCACCAGAGAGTACAAGTGGAGTAGTATGAAGGAATTAAATAATATACAAATAGCGATTAAACGGCCGGGGCCTCCTGGTCGACAAATGAGAGCGCGAGCTCCTGGTCAATGGGCTGCACGGCCGACAGGCCGCGCGCAAACGTGACGCCGTAAATTTTGTCGGCGGTCTGCACCAGCTCGGGGCGGAAGGTCGTGCAGATGAACTGAGCACCCGTCTCACGGCTCAGCGCATGGACAAGCGCGGCAACGGCCTGGCGGTACTGCGGGTCGAGACTCGCGTCGATTTCGTCGAACGTGTAGAACGGCGCCGGATCCCAAACCTGGATGGCGAAGATGAGCGCGAGCGCACACAGCGACTTTTGTCCACCGCTGAGCTGCTCGACACGCAGCTGGTCATTGCCATCGAACGCGACCTCGATCCCCACGCCGGCCAGGCGCTTGCGCTCGTCGCGCTGCATCACGAGACGGCCGTGGCCCCGGGGCACCAGCGTCTTGAACGTAGTCTCGAACCCGCGAGCAAGTGCTTTGTACACTTGGGCCACAGCGCCCTCCTTTTGCGCATCGAGACGCTTGACGAGTTTGTCGAGCGTGCCAATGTTGGCCTCGAGCTCGTCGCCGCGCACGCGCAGCTCTGCGAGCTCGCGCGAGTAGTGCGCGTGGTGCTCGACGGCCTTCTTGTTCACGTGGTCGAGCCCGCCGAGCTCGGCATTAAGAGCGTCGAGGCGCGCCGTCAGCTCGTCCGCCGACAGGCCAGAGAGCGATGCGTCGAAAGCCTCGGACGAAACCTGCCCAAGCCCGCGCACTCGCGCGGCGTTGTCGCCGGCCAGCGCCTCGACTGCCTGCAGCTTGGCTGCGAGCTTGTCGGCCGCGCGCGACCGCTTGGCCGCCAAGCGTGCCGCGGCGTCGCGCGCCTCCACTGCCTCTGTGAGTGCCGTCTTGGCGTCGCCGCGCGCAGTCGAGCCGGCCGCGGCCTGCTCACGCAGCGCCGCGAGCTCGGTTTCGGAGCTAGCCACGCGAGCCGCGACGGCGGCCGCCGCATTGGCGGTTGCGCGGTGCGGGGGAGCCTTCGTCCGTCTCTACCGGATTGGTGCGGCAGACCGTGTCGTGTGGGAT
>JANIVI010000068.1:0-25726 GCA_030555755.1 Wickerhamiella kazuoi | reverse complement strand
CGTCTGCGCTCTTTTCCAATTTCCCCGCGGCTCGGTACCCGCCGTCGCCCGGGCCGCGCGCAGTGCAGGGGGGCAAGGCCCAATGCAGAAGCTAATTAGCGGGCCACGCCCTGCGTCACCTCGACGTGGGCTTACGCGCGGGCGCGTCCGCCTAGGGCCAGGGGGAGGCCGCAGGCCGCGAGGGTGCGCGCGGCCAGGAGGTGCGAGTTTCAGCCTGGCGCGCCGCGCCGGCGCGCGCGCTTCCAGCGCGCGGCGGCAGGAAGGCGGCCCATTTCCGGCTGCCCGCGTGCCCATTCGCGGCCCGCCCACTGGCCCGGCCCAGCAGCTGCCGCCGCAGAGCGTCCTCAACCTCCGCGAGCGCCGAGCGGGGAGGCAGGCTTATGCAATGCGCGGCGCCAACCTTGCTGCATGCGCGCATGGGTCGAGTCGCGTGGGCTGGGGCCGCGTGCGCCCAAAATGGGGCGTGTGCCCTTATATAATAAGGCAGGAGACGGATCGGGCTCGGAACGGGGCTTCGTTAGGACCGGCGACACTTTAGTTCCGTGCGCGCGCGGTTGCTTTTGCGGACTCGCAAAGGGCCTATCGTTGCAGCCTGTCGGCCGCGCCCCCTCCTGATCTCCCTGACCCCCTTCCCTCTGCGCCCTATCTCGGCCCCGTCCTCGCGGCCCCGTGCATGAGCGACATGAGCACCATGGAGCAGGCGGCGGTGGAAAACGTGCTGCGGCGCGCGGAAATCTCGCGCCTCACGCGCAACCTCAAGTCGCGGCTCGCGCTCGCGACGTTCAAAACCAAGCGCGGCCTGCAGAACTACGACCTCGACGCCCTCGAGCCGCAGTTTGCCCACGTGAAGGGCGACCCGCGCGCGGGCGGCGCCGGCGCGCGCGGCGGCGCTGCGGACGACGGCCAGCACCTCGGGCGCGTTCGACCCGTCGACAATGCACGGGACGCCGGCCTTGATGATGCCCGCCTTGTGTGCGGCGATCTCGGCGAGCGTCGTGCCAAGAAAGCCCTGGTGGTCGAGCGCGATCTTGGTGATGGCCGCGGCCAGCACGTCGCCCGCGGCGAGCACGTTCGTCGCGTCGTTCAGCCCGCCGAGGCCGACCTCGACGACGGCGACCTGCACGCGCGCGCGCCGGAAGAGCTCGAACGCCGCCGCCGTCTGCGTCTCAAACTCGGTCGCGCCGACGGCGTGCGCGGCGTCGACCGCTTCGACGGCCCGCCGCGCCGCGAGGTACGCCGCGCGACTCACCGGCGCGTTGTCGATCTGTATGGCGTCGTCTTCGCTGATGAGGTGCGGCGAGGTGAGCCGGCCGGTGCGCACGCGATGCGCGGCCAGGATCGCCGCCAGGTACGCAACCGCGGAGCCCTTGCCGTTTGTGCCGGCCACGTGCAGCGCCTTGAACGCGTGCTGCGGGTTGCCGAGGTGCCCGAGCAGCGCCGCAATGCGCGCGAGGCCCAAGTCGATCATCCGAGACTTGGCGGTCCGCTTGGCCGGCCCTCCAGGTCGATCCCCAGCCTGGTCCCAGCTCGAGCGCAGCAGGCGGCTGGCGCGCGCGGCTGCGGGAGGCACTTCGCTCCCAGCGTAGCGCAGCGCGGGCCCGCGCGCGCGCGACCGCTCAGGCTGCCCCAGCCCACGCAGCCAGCCGGCCTGAGCCCCAGCTGGCCTGGCCCAGTTGGCCCCTGCTGACCGCGTCTCCACACCGCCGTCTTCACGTCCACATAACCTCCGGCATGTCTCTCGAGCGGCGCATCCGCGACCTGTTCCGAACCGCGACGTCGCGCGGCGAGACGTCCGAGCTGCGCACCGGGCTTGTGTCCCAGTATGCCCACGAGCGCAAGGACGCGATCGAGCGCACCATCCAGGCGATGACCCTCGGCAAGGACGTGTCGGGGCTGTTCCCGGACATCCTGAAAAACCTGGCAACGCACGATCTTGACCAGAAGAAGCTCGTATACCTGTACCTGATGAACTACGCCAAGACGCACCCGGAGCTTGTCATCCTTGCCGTCAATACGTTTGTTCAGGACTCGGAGGACTCGAACCCGCTCGTCCGCGCCCTTGCCATTCGCACCATGGGCATGATCCGCGTCGACAAGATGGTCGACTACCTGACCATTCCGCTGCGCAAGACCCTTAAGGACGACAACCCGTATGTGCGCAAGACCGCCGCTATCTGTGTGGCCAAGCTCTTCGACCTAAGCCCTGCGCTGGCCGTCGAGGAGGGCTTTCTTGCCGAGCTTCAGGGCCTTCTCGCCGACTCGAACCCCATGGTTGTTGCCAACGCTGTCTCGGCCCTTGCTGAGATTCAGGACGCCGCGCCGGACACGCAGGCGTTCCGTGTCGACTCGGAGGTGCTCGGGCAGCTGCTCAACGCGCTGAACGAGTCCACTGAGTGGGGCCGCATCACAATCCTTACTGCTCTATCCGAGTATGACACAGCGGACGCCGAGGAAGCGCGTCACATCTGCGAACGCGTGGTTCCCCAGTTTCAGCATGTGAACCCCAGCGTCGTGCTCGCTGCCATCAAGGCAGTCATCCGGCACATGTTTGCACTGCCGGCGACTGAGGCTGCTACTCTCCAGCGTAAGATGGCATCGCCGCTTGTGACACTCCTGTCGAACCCGCCGGAGCTACAATACGTGGCTTTGCGCAACATTCGCATTATTCTGCAGCGGTTCCCAGAACTGCTGGCCAAGGAGCTGCGGGTGTTCTACTGCAAATACAACGACCCGCTATACCTCAAACTCGAGAAGATCGAGGTCATGGTTAACCTTGCGTCGTCAGAGAATGCGACAATGCTAATTTCCGAGCTCAAGGAGTACGCGCATGAGGTCGACGTCGAGTTTGTGCGGCGAGCCATTCGCGCGTTGGGCCAGACTGCCATTAAGGTGCAGGAGGCCGCAGGCCCCATCGTCGATGTCTTGCTTGATCTATTGGACAACAAGGTGCCGTATGTTGATCAGGAAGTCATGATCGTGATGCGCGATATCCTGCGCAAGTACTCTGAATTTGAGGACGCAATCCCGCGCTTGTCAGAGAGCTTCGATGAGATCGACGACCCTGAGGCTCGCGCTGCTGTTGTTTGGATCTTGGGTGAGTATGCAGAGAATATTCCGCCCGTCAAGTCTCTCATCGCACCGTTCATCAAACAGTTCCTGGAGGAGGCGACGCAGGTGCAGCTGCAAGTTCTGACGGCGGCCGTCAAGCTTTACATCAAGCGTCCCGATGATGGCAAAGACATGATTCACGAGCTGCTGCAGACGGCGACGTCACGTTCCGACAATGCCGATATTCGCGACCGCGCGTACATTTACTGGCGCGTGCTGAGCTCGGATCCCGGTGTTGCTCAAGAGATTGTGCTCGCCCAGCGCCCGCCGATCCGGTCGACGATCGCCAAACTACCACCAGCTCTACTCGAGGAGCTTCTTGGCGAGCTGTCGAATCTGGCGTCCGTTTACCTCAAAGCGCCTGCTAGCTTCATGGGCCGCGGTCAGTACGGGTCAGACGCTGTGCAAAAGAAGGCGCTCGAGGAAATGCGCCAGCTGGCCCGCGAGGACCTCAAGGCCGAGAATTTGCTGGACCTCGACGATGAGACCGGCGAACCAACAACACAGTCGGACCTCAACATTCTGACGGATATCTTCTCGACGTCAGCGGCCCAGCAGCCTGCCGCCGGCTCAGCCGTCACAGGCGCGAGCGTCAGTAACGCCCAGGACGACATCCTGTCGCTGTTTGCATCGGTTGCGCCGCCTAAACCCGGCGCCCCCGCCGCACCGGCAGCCGATCCATTTGGCTTTGATAGTCTGAAGATTTCGAGCCAGCCGAGTACACCGGTGACAGCGCCTGCGCCAGCCACGGAGAGCAAGAAGGACGCGTTTGATGACCTCTTTGGCGGCGCCTCCGCGCCCGGCCCCGGCGCTGGCGCCGAAGTACAGACCCAAAAACAGAGCAAGCCCAAGAGCGACGACCTGCTCGATCTTTTTTAAGCACATAACGATAGATCTACGCATCGCGACTAGACTGGTGTTTGGCACGTGACCCAGAACGACCCTTCCCGCTTAGGCTGGCACGCATCTACCCCACCGTGCGAATGTCTAACATCCTTAAAATCTTCCAGCAGGGCCAGAAAAAGGACAGCAACGAGCCACCGCCCGAGGAGTGTTTGGGCTGCATGCTCACCGCCTGCGGAGTCATGACGTTCGGCGGTCTGTACCTCGCCTCAGGTGCGGTGTTCAACAACGGTGGCAAGCCGTTGCCTGGCGTGACGCCAAGCTACCGCACCGTGATTCGTACGTCCGGCGGAGCGGTGTTTTTATACGGTCTGTACCGTGGATATGAGGCCTATGAATTCTATAAGGAGAAGGGATGGGGAGGCTTCCAGTAGCCACAAAGTCGAGAAGCAAGCCCTTGAAATTCATGATGTACATAGCGTCCGCGCCGCAGTGCGGGGCGAGGCAACAAAATTTATAAAGCCCTGTAACAGAGTTGCTCATGGTCACTGAAAAAAGTGATGGTCGAAAAATTCGTTTTCAATGAACGGGTAACTTGGCTGCCCATGCGGCAAGAAGCGCCTGGGACTGCTTTCCTCCGCTGTAAAACGAATTGTCCGCAAGCTCGCGCAAGCGCATGCGGCGATCTGGCTTAAGCTGAAGACAGCGATCAACGAATTCGACAAACGCCGCGGAGCAGCCGTCAGGGAGCTTAGGCGGAGGCTCGTTGACGATGCGCTGCAGTAGCTCGAAGATTGAGAACGGCGTACCGACATTGTCGACCTGGAACGGGAAACCGCCCCGAGCAAGCTCCACAAGCGTCAGGCCAAGTGACCAGACATCACCAGCAGACGAGTAAGCCTCTCCGCTGATTCGCTCAGGCGACATGTACGTAGAAGTTCCGACGAATGTCTCCGCGATCGAATTGATCAGCTCGCCCGAAACACCAAAGTCACATAGCTTGATCTCACCCCGTGAGTTTACCAGAATATTTGACGGCTTGACGTCGCGGTGTGTGATGCTTAGATGCTTCTTGAGGTAGATCAGCCCGTCGACAACGGCCGCACTAACTCCGGCGATAATTGGCTCAGGAAGAGGTCCGACCTGCTTATAGATTTTGTCCAATGAACCACAGTCCATATACTCCATACAGAATGTAACGCTCTTTGCCTCGACAAACTGGCCGTAATACTTGACAATGCACTCTGAGTCGCACTTCTTAAGCGTCTCGAGCTCCGTCTGAATTGACTTTTGCACTTTTGGATTCGTCTCCAAATAAATAACTTTTTTGGCCATCACTATACCTGTGGGTACGTGCGTAACCTTGGTCACAGTTCCGCCATTGCCGTGGCCCAGTTCGGCAACGTGAGCCAAGTCGGTCTTATCAAGACGCAGCTGAACTTCGATGCCTACCATAAGCGACTCCGCCTCTGGGGCAAACTGCTGCGTCGATGGCGGTAAATCACCAACCTGCGGCTTGAGTGAGAGGTTTTTGAAGTTTTTGCGCCAGAAAGTCTTCGGAGTGTTCAGCTCCATCTTAGCAATCTGGCAAACAGGACCGCTGTAAACGAGTAAAAGGAAGAGTAGACCGTCTCAAGGATTCAATTAGATGTAAACTACTAGTTCCGAAGGTGTAGTTCCTGTTTTGTTACCACCGAGGGAGTGGGCAACAGAGTTAAGAAGGTCGTGCAGCCAAGACAAGGCCTGTGGCGCGCCTGCGGGCACGGCTTGGCGAGGCGTGGGAGTACTGGCGGCCTGTGCGGGGTAGGCGCGGTATTATTGTGAACGCACTGCCAGGTGAGAGCAGCAAGTGCGCAAGTTGGCTATCTCCCTCGCGGAGGAGGACGGTCCGGCTAGCGTGCAGGGAACTGGGAAGATGTTTGCCCGTACCTGGCAGTGCTGCTCGCGCCTGCAGGAGGGTGCGTCAAGCCACGCGCGCCCGAGTGGGCGGCTCCGCAAATGGATAGGTGCTGTGTAAGCCCTGTTTCAAAGCTCCTGCGAGAAACATCCCGCTTTACCGCAGGTAGCTCGCCGGGCCGGGGCGAGGGCAGCGCTGGGCTGGGGCGGGGGTAGCACTGGGGCGAGGGCCGCCGCTAAGACCCACTGGTGAGTAGCGGACAGCGACTGCTGCTGGCCTTGGGAGAAGGCTGCGGTGGAGAGTCAGCTCGCTCTACTGGTGAGGGGGCCTTGCCTTCACACTTTACCAGCCTGTGACTTGATCCACATTTACGCCACGTGCGCAAGCCAGAGACTGGATTCCCTTTAACGACCTCAGATCTCACGTTTACTTACACCTTACATCTTGCACAGTCAACTTTCCTCGGAGATGAACGGTCTCAGTGAGCAGCTGCAAGAAACGAGCCTGGACGACTGGAAGTCGCAGCTCAATATTCCCGCAAAGGACGTGCGGCCGCAGACTGAAGACGTAACAGGAACTAAAGGCGGCAGCTTTGAGGATTATGACCTAAAGCGTGAGCTGCTCATGGGTATTTTCGAGGCCGGCTTCGAAAAGCCATCGCCGATTCAAGAAGAGGCCATTCCAGTCATTCTTGGCGGACGCGACGTGCTCGCCCGCGCAAAGAACGGCACGGGTAAGACAGCGGCTTTCACAATCCCTGCTCTTGAGCGGGTTGACCCTAACAAGAAGAAAACCCAGGCGCTCATCCTTGTGCCCACTCGCGAGCTAGCATTGCAAACTTCGCAAGTCTGCCGCACCCTCGGCAAGCATCTCGGTATCAACGTGATGGTCACTACGGGTGGTACCTCTCTTAAGGACGACATCTTACGTCTACACGATACCGTCCATGTTCTTGTGGCGACTCCTGGTCGTGTTTTGGACTTGGCCGGTAAGAACGTTGTTGATTTTAGCGAGTGCCCCATGTTCATTATGGACGAGGCAGACAAGCTGCTATCACCTGAATTCACGATTGTCATCGAAAAACTTCTTCCATTTTTCCCTAAGGACCGCCAGATCCTGCTATTCTCGGCAACCTTCCCCCTAGCTGTCAAGCATTTCATGGACAAGCACCTCAACAAGCCATACGAGATCAATCTGATGGACGAATTGACGCTGCGGGGCATTACGCAGTACTATGCATTCGTTGAGGAGAACCAGAAACTGCGGTGCCTCAACACTCTGTTCTCGAAGCTCAAGATCAATCAGTCGATCATTTTTTGCAACTCCACCTCGCGTGTTGAGTTACTGGCTCGCAAAATCACCGAGCTTGGCTATTCGTCATATTACTCACACGCCCGTATGCTCCAGGGCGCGCGTAACAAAGTTTTCCACGAGTTCCGCAACGGCGGCTGTCGCAACCTTGTTTGCTCGGACCTTCTCACTCGCGGTATCGACATCCAGGCTGTCAATGTTGTAATCAACTTTGACTTCCCTAAGACTGCTGAGACTTATCTGCACCGCATTGGCCGGTCGGGCCGCTTTGGCCACCTTGGTTTGGCCATCAACCTGATCAGCTGGAACGACCGCTTCAATATGTACCGTATTGAACAGGAGCTGGGCACGGAGATCAAGCCAATCCCTTCGCAGATTGACCAGGCACTGTACGCCTCTGGAGAGTCCGTTCCGCGCCCAATGCTCACGCACGCGTCGCCGTCCCCAGCGCCGTCTGGCAACCGCGATAGCGGCGCCAAGGAGGGTGCAAGGCCGACAACGCAGCGTGAGAACGGGAACCGCCGCCCAGATAACCGGGCAGATGGCCGCTCGGACGTGCGCGCCAGCGGCGCTCACGCAGATCGCAATAAGGACCGCGCCGTCCCGCAGAAGCGCGACAGTGCTCCCGCAAACGGCAAGCAGGCCACCCGCACCGATGCAGATGCCGAACGGAAGGCCTCAACGACCGTCGGTGCACCCGCCAACGGTGCCCGTGCAGGTCAGCAACCACCTCGGCAGCAGCAGCAGCAGCAGCAGCAGCAGCAGCAGCAGCAGCAGCGTGCACAGCAGCCGCCTCTGCCCCAGGGTCTACAGTCAGGCGCCCAGCAGCCTGGTGCACCACAGCCCCCGCCCGGCTACGGTTATCCCCCGGGCTACTACGGCTACAACGGCGGTTACAACCCAGCGGCGATCGCGCCCGGACCGCCTGGCGCTCCGGGGCAGCCACACTATGGCTACGGGGGCGTGCCGCCGTTTTATGGCTACAACGGGTATCCTAACGCGTACGGTGCACCGTACCCTGGTCAACCGCAGCAGCCGCAGCAGCCGCAGCACCAGAACCAGCACCAGAACCAACAGCGCCCAGCCCGTGGTACCCAGTAACGCACGCTGCACCCAACCTTTTTTTTCTTTTTTTTTATTCTGTTTTACGTTTTCTCACCGAAACGTGGCGATGAATGACGTCCCGTGACTGACATCACGTCGGGGCCAACCAACAACGTATTGTGGACCCAAAGCGCTTCCCCAAAAAGCACCACCGCCCCCTCGGCTGTCGCACAAGAAGTGCCACCCTTAGACTGGTGAAGAGAACGCAGCAATCTATGAGCAACGTCCTGTATGCTATTAGTTAAATAAATGAGAGACGTACAAGCGAGCTGGCGGCCTCAAACGCGCTGGGTTTTAAGTTTGGAACGGCGGGGCCCGCCAGTCTTGCTGAATGGGACTCGTGGTTTCTTCTGTCCCATCAATGGCTGCGCGACAAAAAAGTCCATGAGCGAGCCACTGCCAGCACGCTGGCCGAAGCGGGAAATACTAGCGCCAGATTCTGTGTTGAACAACGCGATAATGGCGCCCCCTGCCACAAGTATATAACGCGCGAGTGTGAAGTACACCCGCCATTTGCGGTACAGCAGAGAAACGCTCGACAAGCGCATTGAATCCAGGCGGGGAGCCATGCCGCGGCATAAGAGGTACACAGCTTAGCATTGCAGCAGTCCCAAACAGGCAAGTCAAACCCGAAGTTCCATGCAGCATCCTGAGCTCTCTGTTTCACTGAGCCAGCAGTTGGAACAATCCTCCGCTACGGCATGGTCTGGTTTTCCGCTTTGAGGGGATCATGCGCGGTTCAATGCCTGGCTTACTGCGGATCGACGATCTACAATGTGCAGAGGCCGTAGCGGCCGGCCGTCGTCATCAACGCCGTACACTGTACGAGCGAAGCGCTGCCAGAGACGGAAAATTCCGCGGTCACGGGCGGACTGTGCTTTGAGCTGCCGGTCAATGTGGGCGATCGCGTCGGGATGCACGGGCCGCGGCGCGGAGGCGCGCACCTTATTGACGGCCCGAAGCACTGAGTTGGCTTCCTTCCGAGGAGGAAGGCGCCCCATCGATGTGTATGCGGCCAGTTCGTCTAAGCGAAACTTTCGCGGATCAACGAGATCGCGCAATTCGCTAGCACCGAGTATATGAAGGAGTCGAAAATAAGGCTCCTCGTGCGCACCCTGTCCTGCGCGGTAGGCCGCAAACGTCCGCGCTACGGGAGCTGGGAAGTTGTTTAGACGGTAGGCCAGGCTCTGGCGATCAGCGGCCCCCGATGCCTTGTAGGGCGTCACCAGCAGCCGGCAAATTGGGTTGTTGCGCACTTTGTACGTCGTGAACGCCAGCTCCCAGACTCTATCGAGTGACTTCCTGTCTTTATTCTCTACCGCTGCCTGTAGCGTCTCAAGCTGAGCATATCCGCGAGCTGCCAAGTTTTCAATGGCCCGCGGATCCGTCAAATATGAGTAGCGGGCGAAAGATCCACGCACCCACGACAGGAGCTGCGAGCGCACAAGAGAATCCGGCAGCGCGCGCGCATACCGTACAAGACGTCGCTGAAGCGCCCGGATGCCCGGGGCAGACTCGCTTCGTATATAATGCGGCCAGAATTCGCGCCGTAGCAGCCTACAGCTCATGTAGCCTAGGGCAAGGCTCGTAGACCGCACCCCCAGCCAGGCACTGGGAGGTGAGGCAAGGCCGGGCCTGCTTGGGGGGCGCCTGGCTTGGCGCCACGGCCGCCACGGGCTACTGGCCTCGCGACTGGGAAGCTGACACCACGTGCGCACCCGCGCCGGGTGAAAAACTGTGTGCAGCAGCCAGGTTGCACAGATGCTTCGGCGGCTTTGCCCAGGCGGCGTTGTCCGCAGCCTGCATCGCCAACAAAAAAAAAATTTGAAAGCGCCGAAGCTTACATGCGGTCACCGGCCCGGCGCAAAACCTCGAAGCTAGAAATTGTTCCGAATGCACCAGCGCATTTTTATACAGGGCCGTTGCCACGCTCCTGGTCATCGCCGGCCAGTGGCAATCCGTCGAATTTCGTCTGACGCTGCACCCTGCAGGCCCCGCTGGCATGGGGCGAGGGCGCAGAGCCCGCGGCCATAGAAGATTGAACGGAAGCCAGGGAGCAGCAGAACCAACCTAACCCATGAAAAAATTTTTTGGGAGATATATAATACCTAACGTGGCATAGAAGCTTGTGACACCCCACCGGACATCATGTCTGCGAATTCGGAGAAAGCCAAGTCGCTGGGTGTGCTGTCGGAGCTTTTTGACAAGCTCGTGGTTTCGACCGACGACAACCGCCAGGAGAATGTCTCTTCGGTGGCCAGCTTCATCAACGGCCCCATCGAGGAGCACGACGTTCCTGAGCACTTCTTCAACAACCTGAAGGCTGCGCTCAAGGACAAGAAGGACGCCACCAAGCGCCTGAACGCTGTCGCTGCCATCAATGGCATCGCTTCGTCGAAGGACCTGGCCCCCAACGTGGAGCCCCTGCTGGTCGCTCTTACCACTGAGGTCCTGGCTCTTACTGCTGAGAAGCAGAAGGAGCTCGTGACTGAGGCTGGTAACGCTGTGCGCAATCTTGCCCGCAATGTTACCCCCACTGCCGTTAAGGCCCTGCTTCCCCACATTGTCACCCGTCTCTCGGAGTCCAACAAGTGGACCGAGAAGATCACCGCGCTCGAGGCCATCTCGATCCTTGTTGACTCGGCCCGCGACCAGATCGCTCTGCGTATGCCTGAGCTGATTCCCGTGCTGTCCGAGGCCATGTGGGACACCAAGAAGGAGGTCAAGGAGCAGGCCCGTGCCACCGTCACCAAGTCTACGGACACGATCGACAACAAGGATATCATCAAGTTCATTCCTGCCCTGATTGAGTGCATTGCGAATCCTAAGGAGGTTCCCGAGACCGTTCACCTTCTCGGTGCCACTACCTTCGTTTCGGAGGTCACTACCGCCACGCTCTCCATTATGGAGCCCCTGCTGTCGCGTGGTCTGGCTGAGCGCGACACGTCGATCAAGCGTAAGTCGGCTGTCATCATCGACAACATGTGCAAGCTTGTCGACGACCCGCAGATCGTTGCTCCCTTCCTGCCCAAGCTGTACCCGGCCCTGAAGACCAACTTTGTCAACATTGCCGACCCGGAGGCCCGCTCCGTCACCGACCGTGCCATCAAGACGCTCAAGCGTGTTGGTGCTATTGGTGACGACGACAAGATCCCTGTCGTGTCGACTGCTGGTGACGTCTCCGTCAACCTTGAGATTGTTCACGACATCCTCAAGGAGAAGAAGGTTGAGAAGCGCTTCGAGGTTGTTGAGTCGTACATTGCCGCCATTGCTGGTGACCTTGTTGACGAGCGCCGTACCGAGGAGGTTGACTGGATTGAGGCCCTGCGCCCGTTCTTCGTTGTGTTCCTGCACTCGAAGGAGGCCGAGGATGCCATCAACCAGCTGCGTCTGAAGGCCGTTTCGAACATCCCCACCGCCACAGCCTTCGATGAGGAGGACGACGATGGAGAGGATCTTTGCAACACCGAGTTCTCGCTCGCTTACGGTGCCAAGATCCTGTTGAACCGTACTCAGCTGCGTCTCAAGCGCGACCGTCGCTATGGTCTGTGCGGCCCCAACGGTGCTGGTAAGTCGACGCTGATGCGCGCCATTGCCAACGGCCAGGTTGAGGGTTTCCCCACCCAGGACGAGCTCAAGACTGTCTACGTCGAGCACGACATTGACGGTACTCACGCTGACACCAACGTTGTTGAGTACGTCATTGCCACTGCTGGCGAGGAGGTTGTCGGCTCGGTCGAGACCGTTAGCAAGCAGCTCCTTGAGTTCGGCTTCACCCCGGAGATGACCAAGATGCCCATCACTTCGCTGTCGGGTGGTTGGAAGATGAAGCTTGCGCTGGCTACTGCTGTGCTGCGCAAGGCTGACATCCTGCTTCTGGACGAGCCTACCAACCACTTGGACGTTGTCAACGTCCAGTGGCTCGTTGACTACCTGAACACCTGCGGTATCACGTCGATCATCGTCTCGCACGACTCGGGCTTCCTCGACAAGGTCACTCAGTACATCATCAACTACGAGCGCTTCAAGCTGCACAAGTACAAGGGTAACCTCTCGGAGTTTGTCCGCAAGTACCCCCCGGCCAAGACTTACTACGAGCTTGGCGCGTCGGAGGTCTCGTTCCGCTTCCCCGAGCCCGGTTTCCTTGAGGGTGTCAAGACCAAGCAGAAGGCTATTGTCAAGGTCTCGAACATGTCGTTCCAGTACCCCGGCACCTCCAAGCCCCAGATTCGCGACATCAACTTCCAGTGCTCGCTGTCGTCGCGTATTGCTGTCATCGGTCCCAACGGTGCTGGTAAGTCTACTCTTATCAACGTCCTGACCGGTGAGCTGCTGCCCACCGACGGTGACGTCTACGTCCACGAGAACGCCCGTATTGCCTACATCAAGCAGCACGCGTTTGCCCACATCGATAACCACCTGGACAAGACCCCCTCGGAGTACATCCAGTGGCGTTTCCAGACCGGTGAGGACCGTGAGACCATGGACCGTGCCAACCGCCAGATCGATGAGAATGACGAGCAGGCCATGAACAAGATCTACAAGATCGAGGGTACCCCTCGCCGTGTCGCTGGTGTCCACGCGCGCCGGAAGTTCAAGAACTCGTACGAGTACGAGTGCTCGTTCCTGCTTGGTGACAACATCGGTCTCAAGTCGGAGCGCTGGATTGCCATGGGCTCTGTCGACAACGCCTGGATTCCCCGTTCGGAGCTGATCGAGTCGCACGCCAAGCTTGTTGCCGAGGTCGACATGAAGGAGGCTCTGGCGTCGGGCCAGTTCCGTCCCCTGACCCGTAAGGAGATCGAGGCCCACTGCGAGATGCTGGGTCTGGAGGCCGAGCTGGTCTCGCACTCGCGCATTCGCGGTCTGTCGGGTGGCCAGAAGGTCAAGCTGGTGCTCGCCGCCTGCACGTGGCAGCGCCCTCACCTGATCGTCCTTGACGAGCCTACCAACTACCTGGACCGCGACTCGCTGGGCGCTCTGTCCAAGGCCCTGATTGAGTTCGAGGGTGGTGTTGTCCTGATCACGCACTCTGCCGAGTTCACCAAGGGTATCACCGAGGAGGTCTGGTCGGTGCTTGACGGTGTCATGACGCCGTCTGGTCACAACTGGGTGCAGGGCCAGGGCTCTGGCCCTCGTCTCGATGCCAAGGACGACAATGAGGAGGAGAAGTTCGACGCTCTCGGTAACAAGATCGAGATCAAGAAGAAGAAGGCCAAGCTGTCCGCGGCCGAGCTGCGCAAGAAGAAGAAGGAGCGCATGAAGAAGAAGAAGGAGCTGGGCGATGCCTACGTTTCTTCGGACGAGGACGAGTACTAATTGGCATCATCTTTAGAGTAATAGAGCTGTAACTTTATTCGACTCGGTTTTATGAATATGAAAGCGTGATACGCAATGTAAAGGCAACGATGAAGCGCCTATGAATGCTAATCGCGCATTCTTGTAAAGGCCGCATTGTGATTCGCGAGGATTCAGCGCGATGTGCGTTGCTCGATTTCTTGCATGTGGCCGCAGGGTCGTTGGGAGCCCGTGCAGCGAATGGGCCTGCAGCGACCCAGGCCTTAGAAAGCATTTGTCGGAGTAGCGATTTGTCCCACCTCCGAGATGCTTCTCCACACTCGCTTGGGTAATCATTGCAGAAAGTATATAACGATTGGTGTGGAGGCAGCAGGGGTCGCTAAAAGCACACAGAGGAGAAGTATGAGTTTGAAGCCATTGGACGAGATTCGCATTCCGGACCCGAAGCCCAACTTTGTGGGTGACGGCTTTCCTGTCTTTGGTATGTTTGGCTACAATAACAAGGGCCGCGACCTCAACCCGTTCATTCTGCTCGACTTCGCGGCGCCTTACGAGTTTGAGCCCCACTACAAACCGCGCGGTGTGGGGCTGCACCCTCACAGAGGGTTTGAGACTGTTACCATTGCGTACCAGGGCGAGGTCGACCACAAGGACTCCTTCGGCGGCGGCGGCACAATCGGCACCGGCGACGTGCAATGGATGACTGCGGGCGCCGGCGTGATGCACGAAGAGATGCACTCAAAAGACTTTACCGAGAAGGGGGGCATCTTTGAGATGGTCCAGCTATGGGTCAATCTGCCTGCCAAAGACAAAATGGCACGCCCAGGCTACCAGGCACTTGAGGCCAAGTCAATCCCGACGGTGCCGCTGCCGGACGACGCGGGGCAGCTGCGCGTGATTGCGGGCGAGTACGCGGGCAAGAAGGGACCGGCAAAGACATTCACGCCGATCAACTTGTGGGACGTGGGCCTCACAAAGGGCAAGACGACCAAGTTTGAGTTCCCCAAGAACTGGGTGGCCGCCGTGCTAGTCCGCAACGGCAGCGTCAGTATTAACGACAACGTTACGAACAAGAAGCAGCTGGCCGCATTCAAGCGAGATGGCGAGCAGCTCGTGGTCGAGGCGCTGCAAGACTCAAATCTGCTGGTCATGGCTGGCGAGCCTATTGATGAGCCAATCGTCGGCCACGGGCCATTCGTAATGAACCAGAAGCACGAGATTTTGCAGGCGTTCATTGACTTTGAGAACGGCAAGTTTACACCGCAAGCGGGCGAGAAGCCGGCGGACCGGTGAGTCGCGCAGCCGGTCATACGTATATAGTACCTCCCACTTATTTATGCAATTGTTTGTAGTCAGAAAATTAGCTCGAATCGAGTTTGGAAGCCTATGAGAAAAAACAATAATAGATAATCACTGGAAGCCAGGGCCATCACATGATTGCACAGCCCTTTTCGCTGCTCGCCGCCTTGGGGTTGTTTTTCTTCTCAATGGCGGTGATCAGGTTCTGAAACGCCTTGTCGACGTGCTCGTCAAGGCGGGCCGACGTCTCAGTGAAGCCGCAGCGCAGTTCTGCTGCCAAAGCACGGCCCTCCTCCTCAGTGACCTTACGCTGAAGCTGCAAGTCCGACTTGTTGCCTACAATGACGGCGGGCACCGAATCGGCGCCCGAATAGTTGAGGATCTTATCGTAAAGCACGGGGATCATGTCAAAAGTCTGGCGATTTGTGACCGAATAGGCCAAAATGAACCCATCTACGCCAATCAGATGCTTCTGATTGATGATGCTGAACTCATCCTGGCCTGCTGTGTCCAAAATCTCAACATTAAACTCCTGGCCACCGACTTTGATCACTTTGTTGAACTGGTTCTCGATCGTGGGGTAGTAAGATTCAACGAAGTGCTCTTCGACAAAGCGCACGACCATGGTCGATTTTCCCACTGCGCGGGAGCCTACCACGGCGATCTTGCGCACCTTGGTCGGCTCTACCATTTCTCAGGAGTGCCGTGCGGGTGCAGAGATGCGGTTCCCTTGCACCGACCCAACTGAGCTAATAGTCTGCAGGTCAGGTGATGGCCTGAGTAAGGCCCGCGCAGCCGCCTGCGGGGATTTCCCCGAGGCGACCCGCGAGGCGACCCGACGGCGAAGATGCGCCGGTTGCGCTGCTTGCAGCCGCCGATTTACGGCTTATGGGGCAATTGAGCCTTACTGGGCGACCCAAAGCCCTGTGTGGCCTAGGGAGGGGGCGAATGCAATTTTTGTCTAACATTAGGTAGTTTTATACCGTCCGGCCCGAACTTGCGCCGGAACAGTGCCCAACCGGCGCCTGGACAGGCTCAGGCGGTGGTCTCAGCGGCAGCGGGCGCCGTGGCGTCCGCAGCAGGCGCCTTAGAGGTCTCGTCGTCAACAGCGCTAGTCTTGACGTCGATGGCACCCTCGGCCTGCAGCTTGGCCTTGGCCTCGGCGGCAGCGGCCTCGGCAGCAGCGGCCGCCTTCTCCTCAGCCTCCAGCTCCTTCTCGAGCTTCGCCAGGTCCTGTTCAGCACGCTCAGTGCGCTCTTTGGTCACGCGCTCGTTGTTCGCCTTGTAGTAATCGATCTTCTCGGCGAGCTTGGTCTTGAGCTCATCGACGTCGGCGGCCGACGCGGGCAAGCCAATCTTCAGCTCGTTGAGGTCCTCGATCACACCAATGTCAAGACGCAGCTTCGCGTCACCTGCCGCCTTGGGCGCGGCCTTGCTGAGCTTTTGCTCGCGGCGCGACAGAGGGGTCTTATCGTCGCGGCGCTTCTCGGTCAGCGCAGTCGCACCCTCAACCTCGGTAGGCTCCTTACGGGTGACGCGGCGGTTCAAGTTGAGCGACGAGCTCGACACCGAGCTGCCGGCCGAGGACGGCGCGGCAGAATTGCCGCCGGCGCTGCCGCCGATCGCGTCGGCAGCGGCGACGGGCTTGTACGACGGGTCGAACAGCGCGAGCAGCGACTGCGCCTTGGCGAGCTGCGAAGCAAACGCAGGCTCGCGGGCGGCAGCGAGCTTGGCCTGGGCGTCGCCGAGCTTGCGCGCGCGTGCGGCCGCAGCCTTGCTGGCCTTCTCCTCGGCCTCACGCGCCTTGGCCAGGCGCTTACCCTCCTCGCGGAACGCGTTCATCTTGGCAGTGAACGCGTCACGCAGCTTGTCCATCTCAGCGCGCAGCTTCTTGGCCTCGTCCTGGTGGCCACGAAGGGCGGCCCACTTGACGTCGCGCGACTTTTTGGACGAGTCACGCTCGGCACGGCGCGCGTCGAGCTGCTTACGAACCTCGGTAAGGCGCGCATTTGCGGCCTTGACAGGCGCCTCGTCAATGGTCTTGCGCTGCTCGGCAACCTTCGCCTTGAGGTCGTCGATCTCCTTCTGCAGCTTCGAAACGCCCTCAAACTGCTTGCGCGAGTTCTTCAGTGCCGTCATCTCCTTGATGAGCTTGCGCTCCTCCACCAGAGGCAGCTGGCCCGAGTCGGCGAGACGCTCCATCTCGCCGAGCTTGGCGGCAAAGTCAGCATCGCTCTTGAAGCCAGTCTTGGGGCGCAGGGCCTGGATATCCTTAAGCTTCTTCTGAACCTCCTGGTCAAGCGCACGCACCTTGGACTGCTCGCCGGCGATCGCTTTGGTAGCGGCGTCCTTGTCCTTCTTGGCGGCGTCGAGCTCGGTCATCAGGGCGTCCCACGCAGGGTCGGACCCCTTGGCCGTCTGAAGCGCATCAACTTCCGCGCGCGCCTTGTTGACGGCCGCCTGCTTCTCGTTGAGCTGCGTGCGCAGCGTGTCGAGCTGCTTGTCGAACGCCTGCTTGTCAGGGCGCGGGCCAGCGCCGCGGGGGAAGCGGTCGCCACGCTCGCTGCGGTCGCCGCGCTCACTGCGGTCACCGCGCTCACTGCGGTCGCCGCGCTCACTGCGGTCACCACGCGGGCGCTGGGCGGGGCGGGTCTCGGTGGCCATGGTCGAAATAAGAGACTAGAGGAGGGACTCGGGGAGTTGCAGTGCCGCTGGCCTCAGGTAGGTGGGGGAGGCCGGGTCGCTGAGTCAGGTGAAAAATCGCCTGTCACTCGCGAGTGCGGGTGGGGCGAGTGCGCCCCAGCCCCAAGCGCGCGCGGTAGATAAGCACCGCCTGCAGTAGTAGCCGCGGTGAAGGCTATACGGCTTTCCGCAGGTGAAGAAGGAATTCGGAAAGAATCAGAATCGGCTGGTATTCTATCGTGTGCCCCATTCACAGTATTGCGAGGAATTTTTTCATATTCAGTGAACCGCCTTTAGTCTACCTCATGCCCTTATGTGTACCCCACCCGCGCACATGCGCTGCAAACGCGCGTCCAACTCCCAAGAACAAAATGAGACCGGGTCGCGCTTTACTCATCCCAGATAAACTTCCATGACTGCCGCTGAACCGGGCGCCTACGAGAAACTGGTGCGAGACACGCCGGTTGCGACGCTGCTCGCGACGTTTCCGGACCTCGAGCCGCTAGCAACGCGCGGTGGAAGCTCGTCTTCCAACTCCGTCAATACGTCGGAGGATCAGGCGCTGTTCCAGGGCCACGACGAGGAGCAGATCCGGCTCATGGACGAGGCCTGCATCTGCATCGACTACAACGACGAGCCCTACGCGGCAGGCTCCAAAAAGACACTTCACAAAATGACCTCCATCAACAAGGGCCTTCTGCACCGCGCGTTCTCGGTATTTTTGTTCAACCCTAAGGGCGAGCTCCTACTCCAGCAGCGCGCGTCTGAGAAAATTACATTCGCCGACCAGTGGACCAACACATGCTGCTCGCACCCGCTGGCTACAGTCTCTGAAATGGGCAGTGACCTTGACAGTGCCGTGGTCGGCGTCAAGAACGCAGCCATCCGGAAATTGGAGCACGAGCTCGGCATCAAGGCTGGCGACGTGCCCTTCGACAAGTTTCACTTCCTGACCCGTATTCATTACATGGCGCCTAGCGACGGTGCCTGGGGCGAGCACGAGATTGACTACATTTTGTTCATCGAGGCTGATCCGTCGGTTACCGCAAACCCGAATGAGGTTCGCGATTGGCAATGGGTTTCCAAGGACAAGCTCGAGAAGATGCTCGATGACTCTTCGCTGTCATTTACGCCGTGGTTCAAGCTCATCTGCCAAGAAAGCTTGTTCAAATGGTGGGGGCAGTGGCCCGAAAAAGCGGACACACAGATCATTCGCATGTTTCATTAGGTGTACATTATATAACGACTAACGCTAACAGCTGAACCTCTCAGCGGCGCTTATTTTTTGTCTTGCCCGCACGCGCAGCGCGCTTGGCCTCTTTTGTGCCTGGCTTGGCCTTCTTGCGGCTCGGCTCCGCCGCAGCCGCCGCAGCCGCCTCATCAGCCTGCAATTTGGCCCATGCGGCATCATCAGGGCCGTCCTCGGCGCCAAAAACTGTCTTACGCCACTCGCGCAGCCGGCGCTTTTTGGCGAAGCGCTTTTTATCTTTGCCTTGCTTCTCTGCGTCGCGAAATGACGCAAGGTGCTTGAGGCTCACAAAGGTGTTCAGGTCCTTATCATCTGCCAGCAGAATGTCGCGCGCCGAAAGCCCGAAGCTCTCGGCATCGACTTCGCGGTACCGGAAAGAAGACGAAGGCGTAAAGGACTCGTCAAGGAGGAGGTCTGTGTTGGCGTCGACAAACTCCTCGGCCTTGCGCTTCAGGTCCTTGCGCGAAAGGTCGCGCAAGGCCGGCCCGGCGCCAGCAGCATGGGCTTCGCCGTCGCCGCCATCAAGATCCATAGCATCCTCACCAGCGTCTTCGGCGACATCCTCGCCACCTTCGGCTTCTTCAGTGTCACCCGTATCGTCGCCCTCGCCCCCAACGCCGGCGTCCACAATCTCGTCGCCGTCGCCGTTATCGCCGTCCTTGCCTTTCGGCTTCCACTTCGCGTCCTCGCGGGCGTAGAACTCTTCACCAAACAACTTCTGCATGCGCGCATCCCATTCAGTGTCATCCCAGTCGCCCTCGAGGTCGATGTCTTCTGGGTTGATCGCGTCGTCATCGCCCAGAAGCGCCTGCAAGCGCTCAAGCTTACCCTGCACATCACCGACCTTCTTCTTGCGCAGGCGAGCCAGCTCGGCTTTGCGTTTGTTTTCTTCGGCCTCGCGCTCCTCGCGCTTCTTGTCACGCTGGCGCCGGCGCCCGCTGCCCTCCTTGCGCCGCATGGTATTTTGATCGCGCGCGTATGACACGATCTCCGCGGCCTCAGGATCCTCGTAGCGGAAGTTGTATGCCGACTCGAATGTGTCGGCGATATCATCGAACTCGTCGCTGTCCTCGTCTTGTACAACGTCTTCGTAGCGTGGAACCACTTTGCGGCCTTCGGCATCCACGTCTTTGGGCACCCATGCCTTGTTCTTGACAAACGCGTCGAGAAACGCGTCCGGATCGGCCTCCGGGTCGGGCAGTGGCGCCTCCTCAACCGCGCGCTCCTCCTTGCGTTTGACCAGAAACCCGTCGTCATCGTCATTCTCCTGGTCCTCATCGCCGCCAAACTCGCCATTGATTGAAGCGAGCAGCTCAGCCTTCTCGCGGCTCTGCTGCTGTACATACGTCTCACGCGTGTCGGGGGCGACTTCCTCTTCATCATCGCGACCCTGCCCAGCTAGCAAATTCTCGCGGTGGTAGTCTTTCAAATAGAGCGGCTTGTCGCGCGCGCTCACGCCCCGTAGGCGGGCCTCGGCGGTGCCGTCGGCCCCAACCTCTGGGAAGAACGTTGTTGTGGGATCTTTGAGCGCCGCATCATCTGAACGCAGAGCCGCGAGGACTCTGTTGATGCCTGCGTCGATTTCGGGCGTGATGAGCTCACCCATGTCGTCCTCGTCGGAGGACTCCTCGCTGTCGCTGCTGGCACCGCCATCAGCGGCAGGGGCGGCCTCGACGCCGCCAAAGTGGACCTTCTTACCGCCCTCGGAATGATCAGCGGCTCCAGCGAAAGCCTCCTGCTCCTGCGCCTGACGCTCCTTGGCCTTGCTTTTTCTCGGCATGATGTCGAGCAGCTAAACCACCAAAATAAATTTATTATGTGAGCCTGCAGGTAGGCGAGCCCGGTAATCTGGGACGAGGGTGTGGGCCAGCTAAGATCCGACCCCGGTCGGCCAGGCGGCTGGGGGAAGCGCGAACTCTCCCAAGGTGGGCACCTGGAGTGAGGCGCCCGTTTGTTGCCCGCGCCCGTGCCCCCCACAACCAGGCCAGTATGTCGAGCTTCGCGGTCGGCCTAATGGTCGGCCAGCTGAGCGTCCTCATTGTGCTCGCAGTGGTGATCCGCTTCTTCGTTTTTGCGGACTCGCCCATGGTGCGCACGGCGGTCCCCGACAAGGAGCCGACGCTCGAGGTGCAGCCGGCGGAGGACCAATCGACCGACACCATTTTAGAGCGCACGTACTATGACGTTGACAACCACGCGGCCGAGTCAATGGACTGGTTCACAGTTCTGCTTGCCCTGGTGATCCGCAGCGTGCGCGAGCAGGCCATTGCGCACGACAACCTACTGCGTGAGCTCAACGCAGTGTTTGCCGGGGACCACATGCCGTCGTTCATCGACTCTATCAAGATCACTGAGCTCAACCTGGGCTCGGACTTCCCGCTCCTCAACAACTGTCGTGTTGTCCGCACTGGGCGCACCGATTTCAGTAACGGGCTTGAGATCCGCTTCGACATCGACCTCAAGGACACCGTCACGCTTGGTCTTGACACGCGCCTCCTCTTGAACTACCCCAAGAGCATGTTCGCGTATCTTCCCGTGTCCGGCGCAGTCTCGCTGGTCAATTTCTCCGGCCGCGCCGCCGTATCGCTCAAGACCGACGACGCCAATGTGAGCTACATCACGCTGTCGTTCGCTCCTAACTTCTCGATGGAGTTCAAGGTCGACAGCCTGGTGGGCGGTCGCTCAAAACTGCAGAATGTGCCCAAACTGGGGCAAGTTGTCGAGACCACGCTGCGCAAGCGGTTTGCCGACCAGTGCGTAGCACCGAACTTTCTGCGCTTCCGCTTGCCCGGGTGGCACAAGCGCGACACTGCGCCGGCAGCGACTACGGGCGCGCCCGCAAAGGCCACAACACTCGCGCCAACTGGCCCACTTGCGCCGACCAGCGCGACCACCGCGAGCGCCGCAGCCGGCGTCGCCGTCACCGCCGCGACCGCGGGCGCCGCTTCCGGACCGGCTAGCTCGGCAAACGGAACCGGCGCCGGCGCCGCATCTGCGGGCGCAGGTTTCTCCGGCGGGCCCGGTGGGTCCGGAGAGCCCGTGGCGACGCCGTCGCTGCTTGGCTCGGCGCCCGTGACTCCCGAGACGCGCGCGCAAAATATGCCCGGCGCCGTGCCGGCACTGTCACCCGCGCGGGCCGCGGACGGCCCGGGCAGCTCATCAGCCACTGGTATTGATCTGAAAGCCGCTCATTTGCGCCCGGAGCGCTTCGCGCGGCCCAAGGTATCGTCGTAGTTTGCAACTAGGCAAGGTGAGGCGCGCGTGCACGCAATGTGGACACGCAGAGCACAGGCTATAGAATCATGAACTAAATAAAGTACTCAAAGCTTATTCGGGCGTGGCAGTGCCGGAAGTGGCTCGTACTTGGGCTTCTCCTTGCTGCGGAAAGCCATAGCGCCGTTAGTAAAGTCCTCCTTGAGCGCGAACGCGTTGTACTCGGCAATCTGATCGAGCGACTCGGCAAGCGTGTGGTCGAGAGCGTAGTTAAGTGCCTTTTTGGTTCCGTAGACGGCTGGCGGGGACTTCACGGCAACGTCGGCGGCCCAAGCAATGGCCGCGTTGACCGCGTCCTCCTTGGTATCAAATACGCGCTGCACCAGGCCCTGCTCCTGCGCCTCGGCGGCGTCAAAGTTACGACCCGTGAATGAAAGGTCGCGAATCCAGCCCTGCGAACCAACAATAAGCGGCAGCCGCTGCAGCGAACCGATGTCAGCGGCCATGCCGATCTGAATCTCACGCACCGACATTAGCGCATCGCGGCTCGCGTAGCGCACGTCGACGGCCGACACAATGTCGATACCGAGCCCAACGCAGGGGCCGTGAATAGCCGCAATAACGGGCTTGCCGATCCACCAGGGACGCCCAATCTGCGCCTGGAAGTCCTTGATGTGCTCGGCCATATAAATGCCGCCACGCGCCTCCTCGAACTCGGCAGTCTTCTGCATATCCGGAATGGAACCGACCACGTCGAGGCCTGCGCACAGCGCGCGGCCTTCGCCGCTAAGCACTACTGCGCGCACCTCCGGGTCCGAGTGGGCCTCGGAAAAGATGCGCCCGTACTCGCGCCACGCTGGCTGGTGCATTGCGTTGAGCTTATCGGGGCGGTTGATCCGCACATGCAGCACGCCTGGCTGTGGGAACGACGTCAGGTGGTACTCAAGATTCTCGTACGGCATTGCGAAGTTGAAATTGCTGGCCCGGGTGCTGGCGTGGCGGTTTGACGAGATCAGCCCTGCCGGCTGCGCGGGGAGTGCGGGGAGGGCTAGGGCCGCCCCAACGTGGGGTGTTGTCCCAGCCTGCCGAGGCTAAGCCGAGACCAGGCACATGTCTGCGGAGGCACCGAGGGCCGCCGATGGGCCGCCGAGGGAGGAACGTGGACGGCGCGGATGCGGGCCGAGCGGCCGTGGCCGTGCCTGCGTACCTACGGTGGCGAGCTTAGGCGCCACATCGAGCATGTTGGCTGCCGATAACGCCGAGAGAATAGCAATTGAATAAATAACGAGCTTTACAAACGTACGAGACGCTCGCCAACCTGTCCCCTACAGATGGGCACCGTGGGCGAACCAATAGCGGATACCGACGTCGGCAAGCGAGAGGTCGAGTGCCGTGACTGTGTCGGCGAGCGCTTTCTTGATAAAGTTTCGCTCGGCGCGCGCCAGCGGCGCGTATGCGGCCGGCACCATCGCGCCGAGGCGGTCGAGCCAGCGCGCGAAGCGCGGCGCGTCGGTCAGCTGCGGTAGCGCGCGCAGGAGCGCGGCAACGTAGGCGGCGCGCAGCGTTGGCGGTGCGTCGCCCGCAGCTGTGACCGTGTCCGCCGCCGCACCGGGTGCCGGCTCGGGCAGCGCGACCCCGGGCATTGTGGCTTTGGCCTTGTCGTACAAGTGCTCCAAAATGCTTTCAGCGATGACTGACGCTTCGAGCAGCGGGTGCGCGGCCGCCGCGAAAATCGAGTCGAGCGCTACACGGAACTGCGTGTACGATAGCACAGTAGGATACAGCTCCAGCACACGCAAAAAGTATTCGACCGACGCGCGCTCGGCGGACTCGGCAGACTGGTCCCGCGCCAGCGGACTCGTTGCCTGGTCGAGGTACGCGAGCATCAGCGAGTGCGCGGCCTCGAAAAGCGGACGCGTGAGCTCGGGCTGTTTTGTTGGCGTCAGATACCGGCGCGCCGCGGGCAAGACCACCGTCTCGACGCACGCGCGGTCGGCCACGGGGAGAAGCTGCTCCGATGTCTCCAAGAAATAAAGCAGCTCGCCCCGGCCAATGGCGAGCACCGGATCGAGCCCACGCCAGCGCTCGCCGAGCTCCTCTATGACGAGGTTTGCGCGGTTCGTGCGCACGCGCAGCGCGCCCGTGGCGCCGGCGGGCAGGCCGCGGGGGACCCCGCCCGGAGCTCCTGCAGGCATGTCGCGCCTAAGCGCGGCGCCGCGACGCCCGGCATATACGCCGATTGGCCCCCGCCGCGGCGCAAGCGCCTCAAACAGGACGTCGAGCGCGAGGCTTTGTACGAATTCGAGCGCCTCGAAGCGCGCGCCTGTTTCGTCTATTACCCAGCCCAGCGGCTGGAAAAGCACGAGAACGCGCTGCGCAATCAAGCGCGCAGGAAGCCTTGGATTATGCAAAAGCTGCAGGCCCAGTCCTTTCAGCTGTAACGTCAGGCCGAATAGCAGGGTCTTGAAGTAAGGGTCGCTGGGCCCGAGCCCCGCGGAGGCAGGCCCGAGCGCCGAGCGCACCGGCGCGCCGGCCGCAGCGCTCACCGCAGCCTCCTCGGCCGCAGCGGCCGAAACCGCGCCCTCGTCGATGCGTGCGACCGCAGCGCGCACAAACGCATCCACCGTGTCGAGGTAACTCAGCAGCGCCGGTGCCGGGACGCGCTGCAAACAGATAGCAATTAGGTGGCTGAACGCGCCAAAGTTGGCCACGATATCGCTCGCGCGCGGGTCAAACAGCTCTTTGGGCGAGTATACAACGCGTAGGGCCGCAGGCAGCAGCACCTCGTGCGGCAGCCGCTCGCGGGCCGGCTCGGGCAGCTCCCACTGGGCGCGCGCAAGACAGGCGACGGCGACATCAAGAGGCCGCTCATTCTCAACAAGCTGCGCAAGCGCGCGCAGCAGCAGCTCGGTGGCGGCCGGCGCGCGCGGCGCGTGCGCGAGCAGCAGCGCCGAGGCCACCGCCAGCGCCGGCAACGGCGCGAAGGCGGCCGCGGCAGACAGCACCACGTCCGTCCACTCGGCAAATGGGATGGTCGGGTCGGACGTGCGCTGCTTGCGCACGGCGGCGGCGGCGAGCGCGTCGACGTGGGCGCCCGCGCGCGCGGGCGTCAGCCACGCGCCGGGCGAGTCCGCGAGCTCGGACAGGAGCAGCCGCAGGTTCCAGGGGTTTTTGATGAATGGCAGCAGGTACGCGGCGCGGCGCACGGCACCCACCGAGTCGGTCCCGGGGCTGCGCAGCGTCGTGATTGCCGCAGCGAGCGGGCCGCTAAGGTCCGTCGACATGGCCGGGGGTGTGGGGAAAGCCGAGGTCCAGGGAGGGCGCGATTGGGAGGAAGAGCTGTGGACAGCTAGAGCTGGGTGGGGAGAGAGCTCAACCCGGCCCAGCCCAGCAGCCAGCTGGGGGTTGTTGTAATACACTTAGAATAAATAAAGCCGAGCGGAGCGAAAGGGCGCCGAGCAGCGGCTGTCTACGCGATGCGCAGCGCAAAGACAAGCCGTGCAAAGAACCAGCCAAGCGCGGCCTTGAGCGCCGCGCCCGGCGACGACAGCAGCAGCTGCGCGGCCACCGCGTACAGCAGCGCGCGGTCCGAGACCGTCCCGGCGCCGCGCACGTGGAACGTGAACACCGGCGGCACGAGCTCGTGGTAGAGCGTCAGCAGGCCCGCGACGAGCGAGATTGGGCCCGCGGGCGGCGAGAGCGCGACGCCGACGGCATCGAGC
>JANIVI010000067.1:0-26804 GCA_030555755.1 Wickerhamiella kazuoi | reverse complement strand
GTAGCTCAGGAACGTCTCCCAGCCGCCGTTGGCCGCATAGTCGCGACGGATCAGCCCGACCCGGTCGGGGTGCCCCCTGTGGTGCACCCCCTGGATGCCCACCCCCCGCGTGCCCACGTCCCGGCCCCTGGGCCCCAAAGCCCGCCCGCGCGCGCGCGCCGCAGCCCGCACACGCCGGTGACGCTCGCATCGCCCCAGCAGAGCCTGCCCGGCTCGCGCGTCGGCTCGCGCACGCTCACGCTGCACGGCGAGGCGCCAGAGCCGGTCGAGCCGCTCACGGCCGAAGAAAGGCCGCCGCCGCCCGCGCGCTCGCACACGTTCTCCCTACACTCGCCGCGCCCGTCGCCGCACTCGCCGGGGCACGCGGCCTCGAGCCGCGTGTTCTCGGACCACCTGCGCCGCCGCGACGCGCCGAGCAGCAGCCTGCACTCGCCACGCGCGCGCGCAGACTCGGCGGCCAGCCGCGAACGTTCGCACCGCCCCGCCCCGCCGCACCGCACATTCAGCTCGGCGTTCTCGGTGCTCAGCCCGCGCGTCGACGAGGACCCCGTCGAGCTGTCGGACGAGGTCTCGAGCAAAGACACCGACAGCGAGTATTTCGACTCGAGCTCGGACTTTGACCCCGACGAGGAAGACGCGTGGGACGACGCGGGGCCCGCCACTGTGATCAAGGGCAGATCGGCTGCCGCTGGCGCCGCGGACAGCAGCACCACAGCCGCGTCGCTAGCCATACCAGATGCGCAGGAGGACGGCGAGATGAATGATATGCGCGCGATGGCGCGGCAGTTTGCCACTGCAAAACTCGCCGCGGCGCAGCCGGCCCCTGTGGACAGCGTCCTCGATGGTGAGAGCTTTGATGCCGACGCCGAGCAGGGCCACGCGGCACCGAGCGCTGTGAATGCGGTGCCACTGGGCCGCCGCGCGGGCGCCAGACGCTACCTTCGGGCATTTCTTGACAGGGGCCAGAATGTCTCGTCGGAGGAGACGCACCGCGCGCGCCGCGACCAGCGGTTTTTCCACAAACGCCGTGGCCAGGTGCTGTTTGTCAACAACTGCATTCTGCAGGTGCGCGAGACGAAGAAGCACGTCCATTCAGGCACCAAAATTACCGAGTACGAGGTTGCGAGCTCGATCTGTATGGAGCGCTGGAAAGAGTATACTGTTGTCGCGCGGTATACAGGCCGCGTCTCTGCCCCTGTCACGCTGTACTTTTACCGCACGCCCAAGTACGGTAGGCTCGCTGCCAAAATGAGCCACCGCTGGTCGCGCAGTCTCAAACATAAGATTCGCCTTGACGCTTCGTACCACTCGGGAGTGTTCTCCGGACAGGATCTGACAGTGGCGCTGTGGTCGAGCGACAAGGCCAAACGTCGCCATGAGCGTACTATCTTCTTCCTGTTTGCATCCCAGAGCTCTATACAGCAGATGTCGTGGCTGTACTTCTTGAACAACACCATTGGCCAAGGTGTGCATCCGCCGGAGATGCTGCATATAGGCGTGCCTGAGTTCGGCATCGACGTGGCCGTGCCCACAGCCAAGCTCGTTGAGATGGCTGCGCGCGCGGCTGAGCAGAACCTCCGAGCTACGGGCACTGACGCTGCTGTCGCGGTAACGTACCACGATGTCATGTGTCCTACTTCGACGCCGGCGCAGCTGGCTTCAGATATCATGAACGGCGTCTGGCGAACGCTTATGCGGATTTACGGTGAAAACGCTGCCAGCCGGCAGTTTCTCAATGAGCGAAAGTTCGGCCTTGCGTGGCGTCGCTTTGACCGGCTCAAGTGGCTGCCGGACGCATCGAATGTCAACTTAATGACGTCTTGGGCCATGCTGGAGACACACGAGCTTGAGTTTCGTGAGAAGTTCAGTGCCACACGGCCCGTATTTCTGGAAAGTGGCGATTCAATGGTTGAGCCGACGGCGCTCGAGGGGTTTTGCTGGCGTCTAAGTACATGGAAGGGTACGAGCCGCCGCCAGAATCTGGACACGCGCACCTATCTGCACTCGCATGACCATTTACTTTACTACTCTACGCCCAATAAGGTTCTGTTACCACTGCTCAGCCACAAGGGCAAGATCTTTACCGGTGAGAACTCGGGGGAGATTGCGGCGTTTTCGGCGGAAATGCCAGACTCGCAACGCATTGAGCCTTACGCACTGAATCCAAAGGGTGAAGTAAAGTGGCTGCGCGAGGTTGAGACGCTCGAAGATTTCGACGAGTTTGATGCTATGGGCGTGTTTGAAAGCGATCGCCGTATGAAAATGATTACTCGAGCAGACGGCATGATTGATATGACTGATATCGATAGCGTCACGCCGCTAAGCAAAGAAGAATTCTTCCAGATCAGTTTTGGGCGTGAGAAGAACGTGCTAATGCGGACCGAGTCGCGCGTCGTTCGCGATATCTGGGTCGAGCGTCTGAATGAGCTCGTCAAGTACTGGAAAGTAAGGCGCAAGACCGACAGTGAGCGCGTGCAAAAGTACCACAGGCTTAACGGTGAAAAGTTTGACTTGACAGCCGATGTGACAACGTTGGCCATAACAAAGTGGGAGTCGACGAGCGCGATAGTCGATGCCTTGACCTACACCCCTCTTTCCATGACGGGTGGGCGCGGAATCTTGTATGCAAACTTCATCTACAAGAAGTCTTCAAAGTACAACACCTTCAAAAATTATTTTGCGGTGCTCACTCCACAGGCGCTGGTATTGTACCATGTTCAGTACCGCACGTCGCAGAGATCAATTGAGCGCCAACAAGTTTATTTTGCGACGCGCCGCGTCTATGAGCTGCAAAGCTGCTATATTTACAGCGGCACCGTCACAACGGATCACCTGCTCGAGGGCGACGTGTACTTTGATCAAAATAACCCGGGTGTTCAGGCGTTGCCGCGGACATACCTGGATGGTTGGCGCTCTTCGGACTCGGAGGTAGACCGCTGCTTTGTATTGTGGACTGCAAGGCGCTACAAGGGCTATGAAAACGTACCAAAGGCCAAGAATGAGCGTAGAATTGTCTGCCTCGCTCGCTCTCGCTTCGAGCGCGACGTTTGGGTCGCGGCACTCCAGGATGCAATTACGGGTCTGGCAGAGGGGACCGTCCCTTCCGTCGAGGCAAACTGTGGCTGAGCACCGTTCAGCGCCGCTCGCTGATCATTAGCCATTTTATTTATTTTTAATGCATGCCAGCTAGGGCTAGCAAGTTTGTTCATCATATAGGAATTATGCAACGAGCGACTGCTGCGCACGGCGCAGCTCAGGCCAAATATTGGTAGTGATCGTCGTCGATGCGCTGCAAATACTCCTTTTCCACAAGCGACGCAATGCATCGCTTAATATCACGCATGGTCGGCTGGAAACGCCGCCGTGCAAGCGCGCTCGTCTCCTGGACAAGCTGCGGGTGGCTCAGCTCGCGGCGCGCCTTCATGATGCGCACCATAATGGCTTGCAAGAACATCTTGCGATCCTCCTCAATCTGCTGCTCGGTGTCGGCCGACTGTTGTTTGGCATCACTTTTTAGCGGAAGATTCAGGTTAATGCGCACCTTTTTCGAGCGATAGTCCTGATTCAGGCGGTACGAGGTGCCCTCGTCGCCTACGGCCGCGCCGGCGGGAGATACCAAGAGAACACCGGCCTTGACGATGTACGTGAGAGAACCCGCAATAATCTCGTCGGGCAGCTCGGTGAGCTGCCTGAAGTCGTCCATGGAGCGCTCGTCGGCGTCGTTGAACGCAAGAAGCAGCGCCATCTGGTACGAACTGACCTGCAGAATGTACCCGGCCTTGGACTTTGTGAAATTGAGCTTGATCTCGGCCTTGCCAAAGTTCCACAGCCATTTGAGCTGGCGACTGTTGTGCTTCTTCTCGTAGTACTGTGAGAACTTCTCGAACGTGGGCTTCAGAGTAGCAGGGAGCGCGAACTTGACCTCATTGTGGGGAAGCGGCCAGAAGCCCTCCGCCAGCACAAACGTGTTGAAGTCCGGCTCACCAGCAATTTGTAGCTTGTGAAACTCGTGCTGCATGTCGGAGGATGTCTTCATATCCTGGAACATTCGGTTGAGCTTGTTCACATACTCGAGGCCGCAGAGGTTTCCAAGTTGTGACATCATGCTCGTCTCCAGCTCAGAGTTGGCAGAGTTCTGATGCACAAGCCGGCGCGACAATAGGCGTGAGTAGTGGTTTTCGAAAAGATCCTTCTCGTCGACGAACTTGAGAATTCGGACGATCCCATGCAGGCTGGCCTCGATGTCGTCGATGTTTGAATTTTTCGAAGACTTTTTGAGCAGCGAGTCCGAGAATTTGGCCATGAGCTCGGGGGTGCGCGAGTCCTTGAGCGGCCGGCCTGTGCCACCAGCGCGGGGCCGAGCTACCACATTGTGGTTCACGAACGCTTCGCAGCCCTGCTCCACCGCCTTGGTGAGCCCTGCGGAGCCCTCAAAAGCGGAAGTCACTAGCGCTGAGAAGTGGTCGTAGACTTTGAGAAGTGTCTCGACGTAGGTACGCGGCTCAGCGACACCGCCCTCGGACTCCTCCAGGAGCCTGTCCACGGCAGCAAGACCCTGGTCCTTGACGTAGTCTTTGAGCATGTCCTGGATTGGTACTAGTCCGCGCGGAATTTTGGAGAGCAGTTTGTACAAGACCCTCAGGTCGTCCTGGCGGTCACTGGCAAGAAGGCCGAGGAACTCGCCTTGCATGGCCTTTGCGTTGTTCAAAATGAGTACATTGCCGCGATCGCAGGCGGCGCCGCCGCCGCGGGCCTCCCGGGGCCGTGCGCGTGGGCGCCGCACGCGCCGCTCGTCGCCGACCGCCTTGATGCCTGGTCGACTACGCGCGCGGGCACGGCCGTCGTGGTCCGCCAGGCGCTCGTGCGCACGCCCGACGTCCTCGACCGCGCGTTTGCCGTCTCACACGACTGGGCCGTGCACGCCCGCCCCGACGAACGTTACCCGGGGGACTAGGGCTGGCGGGCGGGGGATCCGCGGAAAAACCTGCGTACCCTGCATACCCTGCAGCCCCCCGGGCTTGCAGCCGCCGCCGCCGCTGATGGCACTTGGCGGCAACCAAAGCAACGGCTCGCGGCCAAAGGCGAGCAGAAAAACCAGCCGTGCGGCACCGTGCCGGCCCCGGCATAGGCGGCGGCACTCCGCGGCCTCGCTTTGCCCATGGGCACCTGTCGGCTCGCAGGTGATCGGCGCGGGCCCTGCAGCGCACATGTGCTGACTCGGCATGCCAAGTGGTACCCCAACTGTTATTCCGCGCGCCCCGCATCGCAGAGCGTATTTTGAGCTGCGTCGCGTTGAGGCGCGCGCTCCGGAGAGCGCAGGGAGATCGAAGGGCCGCCTGAGCGAGCTGCACGCCGCCGGCGCGGCCTGGCCGGCGCCAAGGCCCCCGGGGGTGCCCCGAAATAACTCAGCCGAGGCTGCACCCGGGCCGCGCCGGCAGTCGTGAGTGCGCGCAGCCAAATCATCGCGGGTGTCCCGCAGTTTCGCTGGGCGCGCTCGCAAAAGCTTCGCGGGCGCTTCCCCCCGAAACCGGTTCCGAGCACGCCCCGAGTTCGCTCGACGCCTGCCCGAGCTGCAGCACTTCGGGCGCGCCCGGGCGGCCGACACGTCAGCATCCGCGGAACATTAGCTAATTCTTTAACCTTCGGCCTGCCCAACTAAGCAACCCAAGCCAGCCGCGGGGGGCGCCCAGACGCCCGATTAAGTCACTCGGGCGCATCGAACGCATCGAATGAGCATCGTGAGCCAGCCCCAGCCAGAGTGCGGGGCCTGGCGGCCGGGCAACAAAGCAACTTTGACACCTGGCGGACGCACCACAACAAACCCCCTGCGGAGCCCCGCGGGGGGCGCCGACCGCGTTTGAGCAATGCCAAGGCCCCCGCGGGCTTGCGGCCGCATGAAGGCAGAGTCCGGGGCCGCGCTCGGGGTGGCGGAGCGCTTTTTGCGCGGCGCGCTCTGGTTCTGCCCGCACAGCCGCCTGGCCGCGACGACCGGGGCTGCATAGCGCGTGCCCAGATCCAGCAACCCTTACGTCATGGGACAGGTCAGTCGGCAGGGCGACCAGGGTGGAGAGCGGGCCAAACTGCTGTATAAACGTAGCATAACGGACAGTCTTAAAGTCGCAGAGCCTTGCGGGGACGAGCCCGTGCGTCAGCCGGAATGACGCGCCACCCGGCGCGGCGTCTCGGCTGGACCGACGGGCTCGTGAGAGCAATCTTGGAGTGCATTTCCTGCGTGTTGATCACTAAGATGCGTCTGCGCGTGCAGGCCCGGGGGTTGCATCCAGAACGCATCGAAAAAGTCTTCGGGGCCTGCCCGTGCGCTGAATCGTAGACTCCAGACACCTTCTCTGTCCCGACCCCAGTCGACTCTTTGGAATCATGGCCGGGCTTTCTCTGGGCTTCAAGGTGCGCAACCCCTACGTGGTGGCCACCATCTCCACCATTGGTGGCATGCTTTTCGGTTTCGACATCTCGTCCGTGTCGGCGTTCATTGATGTCCCCGTGTACAAGTCGTACTTCAAGAACCCGCAGGCCACGCGCCAGTCGGGTATCACCGCGGCGATGCCCGCCGGTTCGTTTGCCGGTTCGCTGGCCTCGGGCTGGCTCTCAGATCGCTTTGGCCGTAAGGCGACGATCCAGCTGGCCGCTTTCATTTGGATGGTCGGCGCGGCTATCCAGTCCTCGTCCCAGAACGTCGCCCAGCTGGTCGCTGGCCGCACCATCGCCGGTGTGGCCATCGGTCTGGCTTCGTCGCAGGTCCCCGTGTACATTGCTGAGCTGTCGCCCAAGAAGATCCGTGGTCGTCTTGTCGGCGGCTTCCAGTGGGCCGTCACTTGGGGTATCCTGATCATGTTTTACATCTCGTACGGTTGCAGCAAGATCAACGGTACCGCCGCGTTCCGTATTGCCTGGGGTATCCAGATTGTCCCTGGTCTGCTGCTGTTCCTCGGCACGATGATCCTCGACGAGTCGCCGCGTTGGCTCGCGTCGAAGGACCGCTGGGAGGAGGCCATCAACATCGTTGCCCACGTCGAGGCCAACGGCAACGTTGACGACGAGAACGTGCGCATCGAGATCGAGGAGATCAAGGAGGCCATTCGCGTTGAGAAGAACGCCAAGGCGGGCTTCACCGAGCTGTTCCGGGGCCCTGTCAACTGCCGCCGTACTTTTGTTGGTATCTTCTGCCAGATCTGGCAGCAGATGTGCGGCATGAACGTCATGATGTACTACGTCGTCCGTGTGTTTCGCATGGCCGGCTACACCGGTGACGCCCAGCTCATCTCGTCGTCCATCCAGTACGTCATCAACGTGGTCATGACCGTCCCGACTTTGTTGTTCCTGGACAGCTGGGGTCGCCGCCCCGTCCTCATCTTTGGTGCCATCGCCATGATGTCGTGGCTGTGGGCCTCGGCCGGTATCTTTGCCAGCTACGCGACCCCCATGCCTCAAGGCCTGCCCGACGACCCCTCGCTGCGCATGCTGATCCCGGACAACCAGAAGGCTGCCTCCAAGGCCGCCATCGCCGTGTCGTACCTTTTCGTGGCCTCGTTCGCGCCCACCTGGGGCCCGACCGCGTGGGTGTACGTCTCGGAGATCTTCCCCATGGAGCAGCGTGCCGTGGCCAACGGCGTGTGCGCCGCGGCCAACTGGGCGTTCAACTTCGCCATCAGTATGTTCACCCTGCCGTCGTTTGAGACCATCACCTGGAAGACGTACTGCATTTACGCGTCGTGCTGCGCTGCCATGGCCATCCACGTGTTCCTCATGTTCCCTGAGACCAAGGGCAAGACTCTGGAGGAGGTCGACGCGTTGTGGCACGCGAACGTGCCTGCGTGGCGCTCGAGCAAGTGGGTTCCCACGGTTCCCGACATGGCCGACATCAACGCTGTTAACGGAGGCCGCGCCCCGGACATGTACAAGCCCACGCAGCAGCACCAGGAGCAGGTCGGCGGCCCCGTCTCGGGCGCCGCCGCGGGGGGCAACCACAGCTCCGCCGAGAGCACCATCAGCGCTCCGAGCATCGTGAAGGCCGAGTAAGATTCTCACCCTTCATTCAAACTCTGGAAATGTTAACCCCTCGAGTCGAGGCGGCGAGTAATTGAGGATAGGCATGGGAGGAGGTGGTTGAGTCGGCCTCGGCCGACCCCGCCTCGCATTCATGCAGACGCGCTCGCACGCGCCTGCGCTTTTGGGCCCCGCCCGCCCTCTGCCGCCTCGGCACAGTAACTCTTTATACGTTCATAGCCCGCATCTTTTCACTGGCCTGCGGCCCGGGGGTTGTCTGCGCAACAATGTACCGATCTTCAGGGCGTGCATGAACTGCCTGCGCGCCTTTGATCCGGGGTGCGAACCTGGGGCAGCCTACGGCCCGCGATGCCGCCTCCGCGGCTTGCCGCGGCTCCCATCGAAAGCCGAATGCCGCACAAAGCCGCGCGCGGCCTGGCGTTTGCGCTGCTTTAACTGAATTATCGCAAGTGCCCGGTGGTGTTGTTTGTGAGTGGAGAGGAGTTGCATCGAGCTTTTGGGGCCTGTCCGGCTAGGCGGCCACACGGAAAAATTGGTGCTTCCCCGCCGACCCCGCCCTACGAACTGTGCATATGGCTTCACTGCATAGATCCGGTGCAGCTGCGTCACGCTGCAGGCGCCGGATGCAGGGTTGATGTGGGGTAGGGCCGATCTCATTGGAGCTGGGACCCTGATACCTCGATCCAGGGTGCCGGATGGGTTTCAACAAAGTGGGGGCCTCCAGTGTGGAGAATTTGACGATTGCTAATTTATTTCCTTGCTCCACGTAACAACTGACTTCCGTCCTGTGCGCCAAGACATTCCTTGTTGTGATGCGTGCCTGGTTGGTCGGTGTTCCCGGCCGGACTAACTTCAGCTGTGCCTGCGCCGTGCATTGCCCTCCCAGCCCCCGCCCCCGCTGGTTCCCCCGCTGACTTTCAGGGGGCTTGAATGAGCACTTTTTAGAGGCCCAGTTTCAGCGTAGCGTCAGCTGCAGCGAACCACAACGTCGAGCGCTGGAGCGCGAGTGGCGTCTGCCCTCGGACATATCCGAAAGCCACGCGTGGCGAGAGCAAGAATGGCTCCGGAGGCGGTGGCAAACTGGAACTCATCTTGCAAAGAGCTTGCCGTTTTGTAAAAAATTGAGTTAGCATCCCCGCACTCAGGGGTAGGGGTGAGCTCAATTGAGCTGCTTGCAGAGCGATACGAGTAGTCCCCACCGCGCTCAGGCTTGAGCGCGGCGGATCAACGTCCAGGGTTAGTGCTTGGCACCCCCCACACTGCTGGCCCGCTGTGCCTCCTGCGCCAGAGCGTTGAGTTCACCCCGCTGCTGCTCTCCATCGGCGTTGGGCAGGTAGCAGCGTCAGGGCCGCAGGAGCCGCCTTGATCCGGGCCACGTGATGTCCTGTGTCATGCATGCGTGCGCGGAAGTCGTGCATCGAGTTTGACACTATTTTGAGGGGGGCCCTCGTATAGCCCGACTCCTGCGGCTGCCGACCAGGCAACTATCAAAGCGATCTTCAAACGCTAGCGGTTCTCTCTGCGTATATTATTCAAACCTATGCAGAGTACTATGTACCATACATATGTATATCAGCCCCCTGTCGCCACTTGTTGGCTCGTCCGAGCCCTGGTCGCGGCTGAGATACGTTGGGGCCTCCAAACTGTTCTGCGGGGGAGAGCATTTTGCAAGGAGGTGGTTCCCTCGCACCCTGCCGAAATACTGCGTCACTAGGCCCCCTAACATCGACATTCTGCATAAACAGGGTAGGGGTGTGCTGATCAACCGAGAGGGAAGCTCGCGTTGGAATGGGATGGCTGAGCTTTTGGGAGGTCGATGGACCAACCACCTTTGGAGGCGGAGGGCGAGCGGGGAACCGACAGGGCGGGGCGGCCGACGTTGAGCTACGCGAGCCGAGAGAAGATCTGCGAGGGAGAGCTCGGCCAGCACTCGAACAACAAAGGAGCTAACGAGCAGTAGCAGCCCGGCTTCGACTCGGCATTTTGCTCGGTACGGACAAAGGGTTTGTGGCACAGGGCGTCCTCTGCCAGGCTCGCGCGCTCCCCGCGTGACTAATGCTGCACATCCTGCATGTGGAGACCGCATGTGTAACTAGGTGGGTTCGGGAAAAATACTGAGAATTTCCGGGGCAGGGGGCTTCAGAGCGGGGTGGCACTTTTCATGCTGCAGAGCCTCTTCGGCCAAAATGCGACCGAACAGCAGATCTGCTGCGAGTTTGCGGGCCCGTAAAGTATATATGCTACTCTAGCTTGCTCAGGTGCCGTACCAGTCTCCATGGAGCTCCGTTGGGAGGTCTGGCGGTATAGGCTTCGACGTTGGCGATGCCTCGATCTCCCGCCTCATCGACTTGCAGCTTCTGCAGCGCTGTGTATGTGGGGATGCCTGAGGCTGCAATGCCATGCAGGTCGTTGTGGGGAGGCCACAGCGAGCACATCTCACGGCGGGGACGTGCAGAGGGGATCTATATAAGGGCGAGCAGATCACCCAGTTTGAACTCTATCCGGGACAGAAAGCCAGGCCTCTAGGACAAAGATGGGTGGCTTCTCGTTTTCTTATAAGGTTCGCAACCCCTACTTCGTGGCATGCATCGCCTGTATGGGTGGTATGCTTTTCGGCTTCGACATCTCGTCGGTGTCGGGTTTCATTGGCACTGACGCCTACAAGAACTACTTCCACGACCCTCAGGCCGTGAAGCAGTCTGGTATCACCTCGTCTATGCCCGCCGGTTCGTTCGGTGGCTCGCTCGTCTCTGGTTACATCGCTGACAAGTGGGGTCGCCAGCTTGCCATTCAGCTCGCTGCTTTCGTCTGGATTGTCGGCGCTGCCATTCAGTCCTCGGCTCAGAACGTTGGTCAGCTCGTCGCCGGCCGTGTCATTGCTGGTGTTGCCATCGGTCTTGCGTCGTCGCAGGTTCCCGTCTACATTGCTGAGCTGGCGCCCAAGAACATCCGTGGTCGCCTGGTTGGTCTGTTCCAGTGGGCCGTCACCATCGGTATTATGATCATGTTCTACATTGCCTTTGGTCTGTCGCACGTTAAGGGCAACGCTGGCTGGCGTGCCGGCTGGGGTATCCAGATGGTTCCTGGTGCCCTGATGCTGTTCGGTACTTTCTTCCTTGACGAGTCGCCCCGTTGGCTCGCCGCCCAGGACCGCTGGGAGGAGGCCATCAACGTTATTGCTCTGATCCACGCCAAGGGCAACCGTGACGACGACTCGGTCCGGATTGAGATTGAGGAGATCAAGGAGGCCGTGCGCATTGAGCACCAGTCCAAGGCTTCGCTCATTGAGCTGTTCCGTGGCCCCGTCAACCTGCGCCGTACCCTTGTCGGTATGTGGACTCAGATCTGGCAGCAGCTTACTGGTATGAACGTGCTGATGTACTACGTCGTCGACGTCTTCAACATGGCTGGTTACAACGGTGACGCCAACCTGGTTGCTTCCTCGATTCAGTACGTTGTCAACGTCGTTATGACCGTCCCTGCTCTGCTGTTCATTGACCGCTGGGGTCGTCGCCCTCTCTTCATCTACGGTGCCATCATCATGATGTCGTGGCTGTTCATCATCGGTGCCATCTTCGCCACTAAGGCTGACCAGCTTGGTCCTGGCGGCTGGCAGGGTAACGACGCCGTCCGTATGCGCATTCCTGAGAAGAACAAGTCGTCTGGTAAGGCTATCCTCGCTTGCTCGTACCTGTTCGTCGCCACCTTCGCCCCCACCTGGGGTCCCAGTGGCTGGATTTACGTGTCGGAGATCTTCCCTCTGGAGCAGCGTGCTGTTGCCAACGGTCTGTGCGCCGCCTGCAACTGGGCCTTCAACTTCGCCATCGGTATGTTCACGCTTTCGGCGTTCAAGAACATCACCTGGAAGACCTACATGGTGTTCGGTGCCTGCGCTGGTGCCATGGCCATCCACGTCTTCTTCATGTTCCCTGAGACCCGCGGCAAGCGCCTTGAGGAGATCGACATGATGTGGCAGGAGAACATCCCCGCCTGGAAGACCGCCAACTGGGTGCCCCCGATTGCTGACATTGAGGCTATCAAGGCTACCAACGCTGGCCGCGCTCCCTCGCTTAAGGCCGCCGGCCAGCACGAGGAGAACATTGCTGACTCGAACACCAGTGTCAGTGACATCTCGGTCAAGGCTTAAACTTAAACCTAATTATTTTAGCAATAGTATGCGGCTCACTATGTAGATACTAATGCAGCCAGCTAATACTTCGTTGTTTGAATTTTTTTCAGCGCGGCAGCTCTCTTGTCGCCTCCAGCACTTTCTACACGATGCTGCTACTGTTAAACGCGCCACTGCAAAGGGGTGTGTGTGCCTAGGTCAGGGACAGGCCAAAGCTGACTGTGGGGTGCATATGCGGTGTTATGCGTTGGGGGCGCCCTGCTGTCTGATACTGCCCTGCCCTGCAGTGGTGCCGTGCGGGGCTAGCGATATCGGCGTTAAACATAGCTCAGTTTGAGACACACAGCTGTTGCGCACCTCTTGCAGTCAACTGTGGTCACACTGAAACGCGTGACTCTGGAGCTCTACATGGACTCCCCCACAAGCCGTCATGCAGGCGTATCTCTGGCGTAACTCCTCCACGCGAGCTGACGCTTCGGACACCCTAAAAGTATATTGTAGACGGTTAATTGGCCATAAAGCTGAAATATACGCATTAAACTGCTTGCTTGCACGTGCGCGAAATCTTTGTCGTCATCATTGCATTGTGGTCTTTGTGGTTTTGGCCCCAACCTGACGCAGGGTTGCGGCTCTCTGGCGCCGCACGGATCAATGGTGCAGAGACGAGCGACGACAGTTCTTGCAATGAAATATAAGGCCGGTTCACCTTAACGCGCAACATGACATCGGCCCTCGCGATTATGGCCTCATGGGGCCGTGTCCGTAGATTTTTATTGTCAGTTCTCGTATTGGCCCACCATATGCGCTATTTTAGACGGGCTGGATCAGGCTTCATGCACGTTCCCCACACTTGGGAGTCAAGCGGATTCGCGATTGGCAGCCGCTCCGATACCGTTTTCGTAACGCGGAATCTATCGGAGTGCGTCAAAAAACCCTGCACCAATAGCAGACGGAGGAAACGTGCGATGTCACTGTTTGCTGCGCGGACGGTACGTCGAAATCCTCGTTGATACGAGACACGGCGCAACTCAAGGCATATAGAAGGTGAGGCACGCGCACGTGGCCTTGGTTCTCTCGGCGGCCCGTAGGTCCAAGCACCCCAGTGTCGAAGCAAAGAGGCGATTGTGGGGGGACCGGTGCGTCGCCGCTGCATGCTGGCAATTGCCGTGGGACGCAGGGGGTTGGGACTTCCGAGTGTTGGCGAGACTAAGTTTAAGTTCACCAGCTTGTGGTGCGGGAGCAGTTCGAGCGGACTGTAGGCACATAACATCCGATATAGCACTGAGCCACGTGCTTCAGCTGTAGTGTATCCTTTCCGACGTGCGCCGTTGAGCGCGGATCCTTGCATCGGGATCCATCACCCTGCATGCCCATGCGACCTGCAGCCCGGCTGCAGGTTCCCCTCATATAATGGGGCCTTGGTGCCACCACAATGCTGCCAGTTCGTGCACCAGGAATCACAGCACCTCACGAAAATCACAATGGGAGGGCTTTCGTTCAAGTGGAAGCTGCAGAACCCCTATCTCGTGGCCTCTGTGGCCTGTGTGGCCGGTATGCTTATGGGCTTCGACATCTCGTCGGTCTCGGGTTTCATTGGCAACAAATCTTATCGCGAATTCTTCCACAAGCCTAGTGCCACGCGCCAGGCCGGTATTACTGCCTCAATGCCTGCTGGATCGTTTGGTGGCGCCCTCACTGCCGGTTTTATTTCGGACGCTATTGGCCGCCAGGCCACAATCCAGATTGCCTGCTGGATCTGGATGGTGGGCGCAGCCATTCAATGCTCGTCAAGGAATGTTGTCCAGCTAATTATTGGGCGTGTAATCGCGGGTATTGGCGTGGGGTTCGCGACGTCGCAAGCGCCTGTCTACATCGCCGAGATGGCGCCCAAAAATATTCGGGGTCGCCTGGTTGGCTTCTTCCAGTTCGCAACGGTCTGCGGCGTCATGATCATGTTTTACATTGCCTACGGATGTGGCCACATCGAATCTAATGCAGCGTGGCGTACAGCATGGGGTATTTTGATGGTACCTGGGTTTTTCCTTTTTATCGGTACACTGTTTTTGAATGAATCTCCGCGTTGGCTGGCCAAGCAGGACCGCTGGGAGGAGGCGATAGCCATCATTGCTCAAATTCAAGCCAAGGGAAACCGTGATGACCCGCAATTTTTGGTGGAGGTCGAGGAGATCAAAGAGGCAGTGCGAATTGAGCATTTGAAAAAGACGACTTTCATCGGTATGTTTAGGGGCCGAGTCAACTTCCGCCGCACAATGACCGCATGGTGGTGCCAGACATGGCATCAGCTGACCGGCTCAAATGCTATGTTTTACTACGTCGTCAATGTCTTTGAGATGGCTGGTTACAACGGCAACGCTGATCTGATTGCGTCGTCGATTCAGTATGTCATAAACACGGTCATGACGATTCCCTCACTGATCTGGATTGACAAATGGGGCCGTCGTCCGCTGTTCATCTCCGGCTCCATCATAATGCTCACGTTCCACTTCGCGATGGCCGGCATGTTCAAGACATACGCGCTGCCTACGGGACCTGGCGGTTTTGAGGGCAACGATGCCATCCGCATGCGCATCCCCGACGACAAAAAGTGGGCGGGGAAGGTGATTATTGCCCTGTCATATCTGTTTGTCGGCACTTTTGCTGTAACATGGGGCCCTGCTGGTTGGATCTACGTTTCCGAGATTTTCCCGCTCGAGCAACGCGCGCGCGGTAATGGAATCGGTACTGCCGCGAACTGGGCATTCAATTTCGCGATCAGCATGTTTTCGCCTGTTGCGTTCCGCAACATCACCTGGCGCACCTACTTGATCTACGGGTCATGTACCTTCGCCGGCCTTATTCACGCCTTCTTGATGTTCCCTGAAACCAAGGGCAAGACTCTCGAGGAGATTGACCTGATGTGGGAGTCCGGCGTTCCCGCGTGGCGTTCAGCCAGCTGGGTGCCGCCCGTGGTTGATGTCGATGCCATCCGTGCGCTGGGCGGCGGCGACGCGCCTTCGCTCAAAGAGAAGGTCGACCACCTTGAGAACGCCAGCGTCTATACGGGCTCTACTCACGCGGAGCCTGGTGAGCACGGCGAGGCACCACCTTATAACTCGGTGGCGTGATACTTTTACTATATACTAAGTTCTTGTTTATTTTAGACGACCGCGCTCTCGCGTCGGCTGCCCTCGTCGCGGACGCTGACAGCTCCACCCCGCATTTTCGCTATCGGCGCAAGAGCATACTCACGTGATAGTCCGAACCCGGGCCACCTGGCGTAGATGCCGACGGAAGGCTATGATCGTATGAGCCGTCGAGGACATTTATAACAGGGGAAAACCGCACTTACACTAGTATAAGACCTCGATATATACGTAATGGCAAATAGTTTTGCTCTATATCGGGTGCTCGCCGCTCAGGGCATCTAGTTCCATGGTGTTCCCGACGGGCCGAGGCCGCTCTCACCCCACATGCGGTGACGCGGGGCAAGGGTCGGCCCTATCGCGGCGGCGTTGGCTCCGGGCCCCAAGCTCCCAGTTATAAGGCGCGGCTACCCCGGGCTGGTACAATAACAAGGACATGGCTGTAAAGGTTAAACTGAGAGCCATTGTGCTGCCGGCCAACCATGTGCTGATGCCAGGCATTGTCATGCGCATGGCGACGCCCGCAGCGGCTGCATCGCGCGCTTCGTCTTACCCTGTAGCGGCGGCCGCCTACGACGAGCTGCGGCGCCTGATCCCGTTTCTAGGCACCGACGACACGCTGCTAGCCATCGTGCCGCGCGACGCCGCCGGGGAGAATCCGCACAACGTTGCGGCACTAGCGCGTATTATCTCGCCCGGGCACTCGTCGCTGACGACGGCGGCGGACCCTGCGTCGGGCCACTCAATGGCTCTGACCGTGCAAGGTCTCGCCCGGATCAGCGTGGAGTCGCTGCGGGACGGTGTGCTTGAAGGCGATGTTGTGGTAGATGATGCCGACGCTGCTGGCAAGTACACGGCCGACCTGGTCGATAAGCTTAAGGCTTCCGTATCGGCCCTGCTCCTGCCCAACGGCCAGCAGGCGACGGCCGCGGTGCGCCGCTTCGTGTCGTTTGCTGAAGGCGTGTCGTCGACCTCAACACTGATTGATATTCTCGTTTCGGTTCTGCCGCTAACTCACCAAACTAAGCTGGATTTGCTAGACGACTTTGACGGGTACAGCCGTGGCGTGCGGCTAGTGGCGCTGGTCGAGCAGCGGGCTAAGGAGTTCGCAGAGATTGCAGCACGGGAGGTTGAGGAAGCACAGCGCGAAGAATCTCAGAAGCAGCAACAGCAGCAACCTTCCCCCAAACAGCAGGCGGTAGCCAACGCGCTCATTCGGCGTCGCCAGGGCCAGGGTCGCCAAAGTGGCAAGGACGACGACGATGACGGGATCGACAAAATTGAAAAGACGTTGCGCGCTGCAAACTTGCCCGACGATGGCCGTAAGACTGTCGACCGGGAGCTGCGCCGCATCCGCCGTATGACGCCACAGCAGGCAGAGTACAACGTTACGCGCACATACCTCGAGACACTCGCAGATATGCCATGGAATAACAACGGCGTGCCGATCTTGAGTCCGGACGTTGTTGAGGATGCACGTAAGATCCTGGATGCGGACCACTACGGTCTGGAGAAAGTGAAGAAGCGGCTGCTAGAGTACCTGGCTGTGCTATATCTTCAGCAACAGCAGGAGGAGCATAGGCGTGTGGCTGAGCAGAGTCGTGACATCTCGCACGAAGTCATCGAATACTCGGAAGTCGAGCCCGCAACGCCGCCCCCAACGCCGAGCAACGCCGTTGTGCCCGTGGGTAACAACGCGGGTATCGAGGCGGCTAAGCCCAAGTCGACGCGTGCGCCGATTTTGCTTTTGGTTGGTCCGCCTGGTGTTGGTAAGACCTCGCTCGCCAAGTCGGTGGCCCGGGCAATCAACCGAAAGCTACACCGCATTTCGCTTGGCGGCGTGCGTGACGAGGCCGAGATCCGCGGTCACCGCCGCACATACATTGGTGCCATGCCTGGCGTGCTTGTTCAGGGCCTTCGTAAAGCCGGTGCCATGAACCCCGTGTTTGTACTGGATGAGATTGACAAGGTCGGCCAGGGTGTGCATGGTGTGCACGGCGACCCGGCGGCAGCACTACTTGAGGTGCTAGACCCCGAGCAGAACTCGACATTCGTTGACCACTATGTCGGTTTCCCTGTGGACCTGTCGAACGTGGTGTTTATTGCCACGGCGAACACCACCGAGACGATTCCGGGGCCGCTGCTTGATCGTATGGAGGTGGTGTCGATCGAAGGCTACACTTACATTGAGAAGCAACACATCGCACAGAACTATCTGATCCCCAAGCAGATAGTGGCCAATGCGCTGCGCCCTGGCGAGATTGTGCTGCCGGACAATGTGGTCACGCACATTGCCACGCACTACACGCGCGAGAGTGGTGTGCGCAGCCTTGAGCGTGAAATCGGCACGCTGTGCCGTGGACGCGCGGTCGAGATCCTTGAAGAGCGCCGTGCTGGTGCCAGCGATCACACCGCGGCTAAGCCTGTCACGATTGAGCTTGAGGATCTCCCGAGGTATTTGGGCGTTGAAAAGTTTCACGACGACGTGATTAATGACGAGGTCGACGAATACACGGGCGCCGATGGACATGTGAGACACCGCGACCCGTACGGGTTGGTAAATGGCCTGGCATACATGGGAAGCGGCAGCGGCGGCATCTTGAGCTTTGAGGCCACCAAGATCCCGAACGGCAGCGGCAAGCTGAAGCTGACGGGCAAGCTCGGCGACGTGATTTCTGAGAGTGCGCAGATCGCTATGTCGTGGGTACGTGTGCACGCGGAACAGCTTGGTCTGCCAAAAGACGTGTTGAGCAACGTCGATATCCATTTGCATGCACCGGCCGGCGCAATTCCCAAGGACGGCCCGTCGGCTGGTGTCGCCATGACGCTGTGCCTGGTGTCACTGCTGGCAAAGCGCCCAATCCCCCGCGATCTGGCGATGACGGGCGAGATAACGCTGCGCGGCAAGATCTTGCCCGTGGGTGGCATTCGCGAAAAGCTGCTGGGAGCGCACCACGCGGGCGTCCGCAAGGTACTGCTTCCCTTCCACACCAAGAGCGTGGTGGAGGACCAGGCGAAGCTTGTGCAGCAGCTCGGCATTGAGATCGTTTACGTCAAGTACATCTGGGATGTATTTGCCCAGGTATGGCCGCGCGTCGCGCAGTTCAAGGAGCCGCAGATCGACGCGCGCCTGTAAATTGCTGCGCTTTGGTACGGCCTTGCCGTACTTTTGCCACGCTGTACGCTTTATAACGAAGTATGTTTGTATGAAAATCAAGTTTATCATTTATCATCTAACTAACTAACTAATTAACTAATTAACTAACTCCGCATCTAGAATGCGGTCCACTTGAAAACTGTCTCGCCCGGATTGATCACCTCGCGCTCCTTGAGGTCCCACAGCAGCCCGTGCCACTGCTCGTTGTTGGCGATGATCACCTGCAGGTAAAAGAGCAGGTTCTTGATCTGGTCGGCATTGGGGTCGCTGGCGAGCTCCTTTGCACGCTTGGTCGCCTCCGCCACGTCCTGCGGCGCTGCGCGCGTGATCTGCTTGCCGTGCTCCTTCTCGTAGCGCGCGATCACCTGCTCGGACGTTGCGACGTTGCTGGCAACGCGGAGCGTATCGGGCAGGCTCGCAGGGTCTGCGTGCGTCGCAATCGCCGCCAGGACCTTGCCAATGTCTTCGGTCTTGGTCGTAACAAACGGCAGGTCGCCGCCGCCGATGTAGGAAACCGCGCCAGTCTTGTCGTCGTAGCCGACGGTCTGAATGTACTCGGCCAGCCACGAGCCGGGGGTGTCAAACAGGCCCGTGTAGACCTCAATCACCTTGACGCCCTGGTCGCGTACCGTCTTGGCGTGCGCCACCTTGCCAGTCCACAGCCATGTCGGGATGTGCGGAGCGGTCTTGACCGAGTCCACGCCAAACTCCGAGGGTACGTAGACCTTGGGCGGGTTGCGTGCGATAGCAGCCTCGATGTCCTTGTTGATGGCGCCGGCCGCCACGTTGATCAGGATCTCGGTGTCCTTGAAGATGGGGTCCCAGTCGGCAGCCGTCTTTGCCTCTTTGTAGGTAATGCCCTTGGCCTGCTCAATGTTCGACAAGTCGCGCGTAATGGCGACGACGGGGCGGCTGACCTTGGAGGAGAAGTCGCTCGAGGTCAGCGCTGCGAGCAGCGGCTTGCCCAGGGCACCGTGAAGACCAATGATAGTGACGCTCATGTGTGGAGAGGGAGGATGTGGTTGGTGCCGAAGAGAGTTGCGGTCCGCTTTATAGTTGTGGTACTCGTATCCGCGCCACTATACCCCGTGAGTGGTGCACATCGCATGCATCATTACGGAAGACCTGCAGGCCGCAGGGGAGCCAGTAGATGGCGGCCTCGGCGGGAGGCGCGCGACTTGGACAATTGCGCAGGGTACCCAGACATGGGCACTAAATAGTGTTCACTATCAACCGTTAATTTACAGATCAAACTCATTTTGAGCCGTGTGAGGCTTTCTTCGCGCTCTGACGCTCAGCCAGTCGGCCAGCCGTGCGTGCGGCGGGGGCTGCAGCCCGCCGCGCACGCGATCCGCGACCCAGGCTGCGGCCTGATCGACAGATGGAGTTTGTCAACTGCCTAAGCGTGGGGAGAGGGGGGCTGACCAATTGTGCAGCTGACCAACCTCCGGAGCGGTTCCTTTCCGCCAGGGCCAACTACTAATCCTTCCCCCTCCTCCTGGTCACGTGTGTGCTGGAGTCCATTGCTGCCTCAGCCATTAGTCACAGTCAGCCCTGGCCCGCGGCCCGCCCGCCTGCCCACGCCCAAGTTACCCCGCTTGGCGGCCCCTCTTTGGGGCGTCCCAAGAGCGTCTCCCAGGCCCAGCTTAACGGCGGTCTTGGCGCCTTCTAATCGGGGTGCCGACGCCACGTGAGATGGGGGCATACGATAAGCGTATCGCGCCATTGATACGCCTCACTGTGCGGCGCAGCCTTAAAGCTCTGATCAGCGAGATCCAAGGTTATGACCGCGTGTTGAATCTTTACCAGTATCTAATTTAGCAACTCGGCACATTGCGCACCCCTGTGGCTGAAGACGACCGCTATAATGAAAAGTGGCGCCTTGCATATGCATGCAGTGAGCGAGGCTCCTGCATCGAGTAGAAAAAGGACCTCTCGGAGCCAGCCGAGACATCTGACACCATGAGCACAAGTCCGCCGCAGAGCCTCTCGAGCAATTCTCTCGAGGAGAAGGTCCCGCAGACCGTCGAGGTCAAGGGCGCGCCTGCTACACGAATTGAGGAGCATGCGGTTGCAAAGGACATTGCCGCGGAATACGCCGGCAGTGCCGCTGAGCCGCTCACTCCCGAAATCGACCGGCGCTTGCTGCGCAAAGCAGACCTCTTTGTTTGTACGTTCATGTGCTGGGTGTACTGTTTGCAGTTCATGGACAAGGTCGCCAACTCGGCCGGTTCCGTCATGGGCCTGCAGGAGGACCTGCACATGCACGGCAAGCAGTACTCGTGGGTCGGCTCCTCGTTCTACCTAGCGTACCTGATTTTCGAAATCCCCATGACGCTGCTGCTGCAAAAGCTGCCCCTCGCGCGCACGACAGCGGTTATCATAATTCTCTGGGGTATCGTGATGGCGTGCGCCGGTGCCGCCCAGAACTACGCTGGCTTTCTGACCACGCGCGTACTGCTCGGTATGCTTGAGGGCGGTATCACGCCGACATTTATGATCCTTACCGCGCAGTGGTACAAGCGGCGCGAGCAGTACTCGCGCACGCTGATCTGGTTCAGCTTCAATGGCCTGGGCACGATCTTGTCGAGCGCTATTGGCTACGGCCTCGTGGAGCGCGGAAAGCATGTCCCCATCGCCGGTTGGCGTCTGCTTTACGTGATTTTGGGCGTATTGACGGTCGTGACCGGCGCAGTGTTCTACGTGCACGTTCCCGACCACCCTGCGAAGGCCTGGTTCCTGACGCCGCAAGAGCGGCAGTGGCAGGTCGAGCGCATTCGTGAGAACAAACAGGGATTCGGCACACCGACATTCAAGTGGTACCAAATTCGCGAAGCGCTCTTCGACCCTCGCACTTACTTGTTTATCATCGTGTCGTTCATGATCCAGGTGCCAAATGGTGGCATCACAAATTTCCAGGCGCTTTTGCTCAAGACGATGGGCTACTCGAGCAAGCGCTCGCTGCTGATGTCAATGCCATCTGGCGCATGCCAACTCGGTGGTATGGGTACAACAGCCGTGCTCTCACTGTACGTCTTTCCCAATAACCGCCTGGCATACGCGTCCTTCGGGGCTGCGCTGGCAATCGTTACATCTTCGCTGCTCGCGTGGGGCAAGAACAATTCTACGCAACTAGCTGGCCTATACCTGTTCAGCTTTGCCGCGCCAATCAATTTTATCGCAATGATGTCGCTGATTGAGTCGAATGCTGCGGGGCACACCAAGAAGTTCTTCCAGACGGCCATCCTTCTTATGGCGTACTGTGGCGGCAACCTTGTGGGCCCTCAGACATTTAAACCGAGTGAGGCCAAGAAGCGCTATATCACGGCCAAGAAGACCATGGTCGCGTCGTTCGCTGTTGTCTTCGTTTTCACGCTCGCGATCTGGGCTCTCAATGCCTGGGAAAACCGGCGTCGTGACCGCAAGGGCGAAAAGCTTCCTGCGGATATCGTCAACCCGGAGTTCTCTGACCTCACAGACTTTGAGAATCCTGAATTCCGCTACGCACTTTAAGAGAGCATATTATCGTATAGTTGATGCTTGCTAATCTACAGCCTAATTTTTATGCGCAGCGTGCGATTTCACGTAACGGCCAGACGGGTCAGCGTCGCAGCCCCAGTCCGCCTTCGGGATCCAGCGCTTGACGGTTGAAGCGGCGGCCTTGTTGTTGGTCGAAAACAACTCGTCGAAGAGCGTGCGGTACCAGTATGCCTCCTTGGTGGTCGGAATGTCATCGCCCCACTCGGGCTTGGGGTTCTTAAGCTGCTCGTCGGTGACGTGCAGCTCAGCAGCATCCTTGAGCGAGTCGATCCACGAATAGCCAACGCCATCCGAGAACTGCTCCTTCTGGCGCCACAGCACCTCAGCAGGCAAGAACTCGCCGTTATCGAACGCCTTGCGCAGAATGTACTTCTCCATGCGCTTGTCCGTAATCAGCTTCTCGCTGGGGTCGATGCCAAGCGTAACCTCCAGGAACTCCTTGTCGAGGAACGGAACGCGCGCCTCAAGGCCCCAGGCCATCGTCGATTTGTTGGCGCGCAGGCAGTCCGCAAAACTCAGGTTCTTGACACGCTTGACGCACTCCTCATGGAACTCGGCCGCCGAGGGCGCAGCGCCAAAGTATAGGTAGCCACCAAAGATTTCGTCCGAGCCCTCGCCCGACAGGACCATCTTGATGCCCTGGGCCTTGATCTTGCGCGAGAGCAGGTACATGGGCGTCGAAGCACGGATGGTCGTCACGTCGTACGTCTCAAGATGGAAGATGACGTCGCTCAGTGCGTCGAGACCCTCCTCAATCGTGAACGTGTGCTCGTGGTGAATTGTGCCGATGAACTCGGCGACCTGGCGTGCGGCGACGAGGTCGGGTGCCCCCGGCAGACCAACCGCGAAGGAGTGCAGGCGCGAGCCCGACGTGTTGACGAGACGGCCGTCCTTGCCGACACCCGCCAGCGAGTGGTGCGTCGGGTTGTCCTCGAGGGCCATGCGGGTCTCGCGCGCGGCGATCGACGCGATTAGCGACGAGTCGAGGCCACCCGACAGCAGTACGCCGTAGGGCACCTCAGACATGAGCCGCTTGCGGACGGCCCGCACGAGCGAGTCGCGGATAAGGTTCAAGTCGAGCGACCCGGTCGGCGTCTTGGTGCCGTCCCACCACTTGGGCTGGTAGTAGCGCGTAAGCTTGTCGGTGTCTGAGTCGTAGACGTGGCCCGGAGGGAACGCCTCGATCTGGTCGCAGTCGCCAGTCAGACACTTGAGCTCACTGGCAAAGTAGACGGTGCCGGGCGACTTGCTCGAGCGGCCCATGTAAAGAGTTGTGATGCCGATTGGGTCGCGCGCAGCAACAACGCGATCGCGCTTGGCGTCGTATACCACGAAAGCGAAAAAGCCGTCGAGGTGGTTCGCGAGATCGGTGTCGTACTTCTCATAGAGCGGCAAAATGGGCTCGCAGTCCGAGTGCGTCTTGAACGGGTAGTCCGCGAACTCGTCGCGCAGCAGGCGGTGGTTGTAGATCTCACCGTTGACCGTCAGAACCAGCGACGTGTCCTTGTTGGTGATGGGCTGCGCGCCCGAGTCGAGGCCGACGATTGCCAGGCGCTCGTGGCATAGGACCGTCGAGTTCGAGATGACGTTGCCCGACCAGTCGGGTCCGCGGTGGCGCACGGCCTTGGAGTTCTGCAGCGCAGTTCGCTTGTAGACGTCGACGTCCGGGTGTCTAAACGCGGCGAAGATTCCGCACATGGGTATGTGTGATGAAAAGTAATGCGCGTGGAAGCTCTCTCCCGGGCGCGCCCGCTGTCAAATGTAGGGAACACGCGGTTAGGGGTGACTGATTACCAGGTGACTCACTGGACCTGTGGCTGATCCCAGCGGGTATCTGCAGGTACTGTCCCGCGAAGTGAGGCGATCCGCGGGCGCGGCAGTAGATGGTATTGGGAAGGCACGTGAGCAATAATTCGGCTATGGCTGCATACAATGACTCGCGCGCGGTGTCATCGCGCTCTTAGCAGGATTACTCGTCGGCAGGTGCGCCTTGCTGCTATTGGCGCCAAGCCGGTTGCCGCGGTTATTTGCCCCGCGCGCGCCCCTGCCTGCGCGCTCGGTCGCGGAAGGTGTAAGCGAAGGCAGGCCGCGCAGTGGCGGCGTGCGCTAGCGGCGCCGATAAGCCCGATAAGCGGAGGCCGCGCTAAACGCATGTGCCCATCCAATTGCTGGCGCCGCGGTCGTACGTTAAGGTGGTAAATGAGATATTAGGGGCTAAAGCGAGCTGAAGCTACTGTCAGGAGCGACCGACGCGCACAGGCGTCGACCACCCGCGCCCTGCCGGCAGGGCGCGCCGCCTTGGCAAGCGGCCTAATCGGCGGACTCGGGCTCGTCCGAATCTGAATGGGTCGGCGTATTTTCATAGTCCGACACGGCCGGGGTCGTCGCATAAGAGTCGGGCGACCGCTCCTCGAGGTCGACCTGCAGGTCGTACACGAGGTCGAAGCACTCGGCGAGCAGGCCGTTGAGCACGCTCTGGCCCGTTGGAACTTCGCCGTCGACCATGAACTTTCCATCCTGGCGCATGTTGTCGAGACTTGCCAGCTTCATCTGGTACGGGTACAGCTCGCGCAGGTTCGAGATGCCGCCAAGGTCCTTTACCTCGAGCAGGCACCGCTTGGTCGTCAACAGGTTGTTGTGCACGGGCACAAGCGCCTCGGTGACGGGCTCGGCCGAGTCAAGCAGTTTGTACACCTGGGCAAGGCACCGGCGCAGCAAAAAGAACGACAGCACGTACCCGGGCTTGATCACATGCAGGCCGGGGACGAAGCTTAACGGGTCAGTGACCAGAGCGGCCACCAAGACCTGGATCTCAAGCAGTTTGTTGATGACGCGGTACAGGTCGGTCTCGCGCAGCGTCCAGCGGTGCGTGACGAGGAACAACCGCAGCGTCTTGTCCAGCTCCTTAAGCTTCTCAAAGTGGCCCTCCCAGCTGGGGTCGACCTTGGGGCCCTGGGCAAAGTCCGTCGTGAACTTCTGGCACATCTGCAGCTGGAACGCGAGCGGATGCGACAGCTGCCGGTTGGGGCCGTCTTTGGCAACGATCTCGTTCATATGCGTGACGATCACGCCCAGCTTGTTGCGCAGCAGCGCGAGGTGGTCCGCCTCGAAGCCCGGGTCGACAATGTAGTTCAGGATCTCGCGGCGCAGGTGCAGCAGCTGCGAGAACGGCTTCACCTCGTCTTCGGCAAGCAGGTTGACCTCCGCCTCCACCTTTGTGAGCAGCTCGCGCGTTGCCGTGAGCTCGCGCTCCAAAATGCCGCGCACGACGGGGCCGACGGTGATGTCGACGGTGCGCGGCGCGCCCGAGCGCAAAATCTCCTCGATCTCGTCGAGGCGCCGCGCGAGCACCTGCACCTCGTTGGGTGTGAAGTTGGGCACGTACGACAGATGCAGCAGCAGCGGCTTGAGCACGAGCAGCGTGGCGTAGGTGGCCGGCGCCTGGCGCGACAGGCCCACGGTGAGGAGGCCGAGCGAAAAGATGAGAAGCACGTCGCTTGTGGCCGTCAGAAGCTCTGCGTCGGACTCGATGCGCGCGTCGCGCGCGAGAATCTCCTCGTACTCCTTGTACGGGGCGACAAAGTCATTGAGGCTCAGGTACTTGGAGCGGTCGAGCTTGAGGGCGACGAGATGCTCCTTGATCCCCTCAAGTCGTGCTAGCGTATCGCTTCGCGTATCAGCCATGTGTGCTTTGTGTATGCCGGTTGGCGTTAGGGGAATCGCCGATATAGAAGGTCACTGGCCACGATAAGCGGAGAGGTGTTGTGGCCTAGCCGGAGCTGGCGGGGCCCGGCTTAGCAAACCTGCGAGCGCCTGCGAGCCGCAGCCTGACCCTTGGGCAGGGCCGGTTGGGTGCGCGCTGCGCGCGCAAGGGCGGGTGCTCACATGTTCCAGGTACGCCGGCCCTAGCCCCGACCCGTGTTGTGCGTTAGCGAGGGCCAATGCCAGCCGGGGCATTGAATCGGGCGGCGGGGTGACGGCATGTGCTGCTTTCACGATGCGGTAACGGCGCTCAATTGCTCATTTTATGGTTCTGGACGCCTCCAGCAACCCCGTGCGGGCCCGCCTCGCCCCGCCGCGTGCCAAGAGCTCGCCATCGGGCGTGCCAAGGCCTGATGCAGCGCGGGCACCCCTGCTGCTCAACAAGGGGGAAGCGTGTGTCGCGCGCTATGTTACATAGGCTAGCGCGAGTGTTTATTGTCGTTTAGATTACATAGCTTAGAGCGTCTCGCCGATCCGCAGCGCCAGCGCGCGGGCCATGAACTGCTCGCGCGCCTGCGCACGCACGTGCTTGAGGAACACGTCGGCCTTGAAGCGCTCGGCGTCGAGCGCCTGCCCAAGCACCTTGATGGTGTCGCCGATCGCGCCGTCGGTGGCGACGGCCTGCAGCAGCTGGTTGCCGGCCGCCGAGTCCGCGACGACCAGCTCGTCGGCCGTGGGCATGAGCTCGGCGTCCTGCTTGGCGCGCTTGGTGAGCTCGCGCGCCTCGGCGGTGCGCGCCGCGAGGATCGCCGCGTTCGCCTCGGTCTGCGTGAGCGCGTGCTCGAGCGCCGCGCGCTCGCGCTCGAGCGCCGTGTCGAGCCACGCGAGCACGTCGCGGGCGTTCCGGAGCGACGCGAGGTCGGTCGCGGCCTCGCCGTCGCGGATTTTGGCGCCGGCCGCGGCCACGGCGGCGCGCGCGTGCTCGAGGACCTCGGCCTTGCGGGGGTTCGGCGGCAGCGGCGGCAGCGGCGGCGCGGCGTCGTCGTCGAGGAGCGAAGGGCGCGCGGGCGCGTAGGAGAAGGCCGCCGGCCCGGCCGCCAGCCCGGCC
>JANIVI010000066.1:0-26947 GCA_030555755.1 Wickerhamiella kazuoi | reverse complement strand
AGCATGCGCACAAACCTTGACCCCAACTCTGTGCACACCGACGCTGATCTGTGGCGGGTGCTCGAGATCTCGCACCTCAAAGAGCATGTCGAGTCCATGGATGGCCATCTTGACGCGAAGGTCGAGGAGGGCGGCAGTAACCTTTCAGGCGGTCAGCGCCAGCTAATCTGCCTGGCTCGCGCCATGCTCAACCCCTCCAAGGTGCTTGTGCTCGACGAGGCCACTGCTCAGGTGGACGTAGAGACGGACCAATTGGTGCAGAAGACCATTCGCGAAGAGTTCAAAGACCGTACAATTCTGACAATCGCGCACCGCTTACATACCATCATGGACAGTGATCGGGTGGCTGTGCTCAGTTACGGAGAGATAAAGGAGATTGACACGCCAACTAATCTATTAAGCAGGGACTCGCTCTTTGCTGCTTTGGCCCGCCAGGAGTAACGTTTTGTAAAAGTACAATCTGTAATAGATGTAAATATATAAATTTACCGTATGCTTCTTGCTTAGCTGATAAAAATGCATTGTCGTCATGCTTGGAGTCGAAAACCACTCAAAAGCCCACTCAAATCAAATCCACGGGCCGATGCGCAAGGCCAGAATCGCCTCCGGGGACCACTCCGTGAGCTGCCGGGTTTCCAGAGTCAAAGCCCGGAACGCTACCACCAACAGCAGCTGATGCACCATTCACGCCCGCTGCGGCACGCGCAGCGGCGCTGGCCTTGGCCCGTGCGGCAGCGACGGCACCGGGGTTAGCCGCGGGGTCTTCAACGTCCTCTTCCGAGGGGCCGGCATTATGGAAGTCCAGAATCTCTGAGTACATCATCACCTTCCACACGTCAACGGGAAGATCGACTCCGTTGAATGACCAGTCAAACGGCTCCTCGGCCACTGGCTCGTCTGTTGGTTCGTGGTACGGAAGCAAGTAGGGGTGAACCAGCGATTCGGCAGCGGTTATACGAGAGCGGGGATCAAAAACAAGCATTTTTTCCATGAGGTCGATAACTTCGGGCTCTGAACCTTCAAACTTGGTGGACAGTGGTACGCGCTCGCGTCTAGGCAGTGATTTGACGAACCGCAGCGTGTTTTGCGAACCGATAGTATTGATAACCTCGTCGGGTGGCGAGCCAAGCAGCTCTGTGATTATTGAGAACTGGTGGATGTGGTCTTGTCCGGGGAAAAGAGGCTTTCCCTGTATCATCTCTGCCAAGATGCACCCAGCCGACCAGATGTCGACCTCGATATCGTACTTCTGCCAGGATAACATGATTTCGGGGGCACGGTAGTGGCGAGTAGACACGTAACCGGTCATCTGGGGGTCCTGAATCCGGGCGAGGCCAAAGTCGCAAATCTTCAGATCGCAGTTCTCATTAATGAGAATATTTGAGGGCTTAAGATCGCGGTGAACCACGTTCGCGGAGTGCACATACTTGAGAGCGCGCATGATCTGGTACAAGAAGTACTTGATGAACTTTTTCTCCAGTGGCCGGCTTGTGAGAAGCTGATGCAAGTCTGTTCCAAGCAACTCCGTCACGAAATAGATGTCCTCGAGAGGCGAGATAAAGATGTCCGAGAGAGAGATTACATTTTCATGGCGTAAGTGCTTCAAAAGCTTGAGCTCGCGATAAGTGCGTTTAGCTAGAACGGTTGTGGAGAAAGGCTTCATGATTTTCTTGACCGCCACGTTCTGAGCGGTCAACTGGTCGCGCGCCGAGCAGACCAGCCCAAAGGCGCCCATACCCACAGGAATTAGGTCTGCATAGCGGCTGGTGATCTCGAAATACGAGCCAAACACCTGGACGCGGACGAAGTCGGTCATTTGTGCCGGCCGCCCGAACAATCAGTAGTCACTAGCACGATCTCCCTTTGGGCTCCAGAGGATCATTTGGGAATGTATGTATAGGTTTAGGGTCAACGGCTTGCCCCGACCGATCTTGGAGCTAATACTGAATTTCTCTAGCGCTACAAGCACTTCTAATTGGGCGTGACCAGCTAATGCATCCCAGACTCGGACAATGCCTCTATGTGTAGGTACACTGTCGTTCTCGACATGGCAACTTCTTGTGCTCTGCACCCGTTCACGCAATTAGCTGCTGACAGTTCGCTCACATGCAGATCGACCGCCAGTCCAAATTTAGACGTAAGGCGAGGGGAGCCAAGGAGTGTGGTCAGCACGAGATGCGCGGGGAAAATAGTAAGCGCGTGCGCGTGCTGAGACGCAGGTAGCGAGTGGTCCGTGAGCAAGGAATGAAATATGGCAGGGACTTGCCGACGCTTCATACTGCCACTTACAAGCATAAAAGGTAGGATACTGAAGCCTTTAATGACCCAGAAAATCAGTGCATACAAATGACCTGTGTAGAAGAGCGGGTTATCTGCAACTGCTAATTTTCCCCTCGTGCGCTACCGTTATGTCAAAAATGGAGGATCACTTTTAGCGACTATAGCAGCGAAAAGTTTTCAAAACCACATGTAGCGCATTTTGTGATTCGATTGAGATATCGGGTGTGCATTCACGAAATCAAGTAAAATTTCGGTCATGTTGAGCTTGACTTGAATCAAGTTTCATTGCTCTCCGTATTACACTCGCTTGGAGCGCCTGGGAGGCTCTATCAGCATGCATCAACCCGGGACCTGATGCTTAGCTCAGCGTAGCCTGACTTCCCCGCCATCTTCCCAAGCACGTCAAGACACGGCGCGGCACGGTGAAATTGCACGCACACATCTAGATAGCCACAATGTATCAAGAGCTATCATTGTTGGGCGTGCTCGCCAGTGCTGTTCTATTCATGACCCGCATAGGGAGCGTCTTCAACAATGAGTGGGAGCTAGTTGACCAGCGAATTGTGTTCGTGATTGCGCACCCCGATGATGAGGCGATGTTTTTCAGCCCTACGGTCACGCATGTGACACAACCGGATCGCAACAACTCGGTAAGTTTGCTATGCCTATCTAATGGCAATGCGGAGGGCCTCGGTGATATCCGAGGTCAGGAGCTATTCACAAGTGCGAATACCTTGGGCATCCCCCCGACGAACGTTAGTATTGTCGATGACCCTAGACTTCCAGACTCAATGAAAATCACCTGGGAGCCTTCCGTCGTCGCAGAACACATTGAAGAATATGTCAAGGACCTGGATCCCACCGTGATTATTACATTTGATGAGTACGGGATCTCGGGTCACACGAACCACCGTCAAACATTTCTGGGTGCCGTTGAGTACGCAGGAAAGGCCTTATCACTCTCGCAGAAGCGGCCAACTAAGGGCAGCAAGACTTTGCTGCCGTATGATGTGAGCCTTGTGACTATCAAGACCGTCTCTATCATGCGCAAGTATTTGTTCGTCTTCGACGGGTTCATTGCCAAGATTGCCAACACGCAATTTGGGCATAGGCTCATCATGAATTCGGAGAAACGCTATCACCTTGCTATTGAGGCTATGCGCAACGGTCATGCGAGCCAAATGAAGTGGTTCCGCTGGCTTTGGCTTGGGTTCTCGCGTTACATGCTTTACAACGATGTGCACACAGTAAATCTTGAGCGCGCGCTGGAAGTTCTAGCGGAGCAGTCCAGCTCTGCAGCTGCGGCTGCAGCTGCTAGGGCAACTGCTGGTTCTATTGCCGACGGAGCAAGAGAGAAGATTGCCGATGCCGCGCAGTCCGCCATGGCCGCTGCGTCGGAGGCCATAGCCCGAATCAAGGGTGAACTTTAGGCTAGGAACATGCGCTTGCGGGGAAAATCATCTTCGAGTAACAAGTACAGTCTAATAGGCGATATCGCCACCCTACTAACAGTGTGTATTTTCATTAACTCATTCCCATGAGGCTGTCCTCCTCGTCGTCTTCACGGATCATCTCGGCTTGCTCGCGCGTAACTCCACCACCGCGGCGCCGAACATAGTCTTCCAGCTGGGGGCGAAGATCTATGCCACGCTTGGCCCACTTATCGAGCAGCTCCCATGCGTCGATTGCCCGTGAAGTGTACGCGAGCCCTCGGACAGCTTTTTTAACCGCGGAGTGACACAACTCGCTGTGCCCGTTTACACGAGACTCCCATATTTTTTCAGCATCTTCTGCTAGTGAATCATACTTCATTTTCCAATTGTGAAACTTGATACGAGGCCACCAGAGACCCGCGGGCACCACTGGATAATTGCGCGCCACTGAGGTCCACACCTCGTAGAAGATCTTTTCTGGAGCTTTCGTCGTCTGGACTCGCCAAAGCAGCCGCGCCCACATGGCCTCGCCCTCTGCACCGTTTAGGTCCAGCTTGTACCTGTCTTGGAGAAGGGAGATGTATCTGAGAGCGCCAGTGAGGCGTTCATTGAACGCAAAGGCGTCAACGATAGCAGCAAAAAGGGTCGAGTTTGGCCACAATAATGACATATTCGAAAGAGGCCGGGTGTTGTCGAGCCATAGTTGGTGGATCATCTGCTCGCATGTGTCTAGGTGACCTTCGCGAGCCAGGGCGAGAATCGTCAATTCGTAAGTCCTTGCATTGGGTGAGACGCCATGGAGTTCCATATGCTGTAGAACGTTCAAAACACTTTGCAGCAAGGGTGGCTGCTCGCCCTTGTTGAGCCGCAGTGTACGCTGCAAGTGGCTGACCCCGTGGCGATTGGGCCACGGCCAAAACAACGGATAGGCCACACAAGCGGCGGGTATGTATGCATTCCAGAGCTCGACGTCTGCCGACTTGAACTCTTCTGGCACTTCGGCCCACAGCGGCTCTATCGCCTCGTAATTTCGGCTACGCAGTGCAAGCTTGAGCAGGAATACATATTCCATGGAGGTTAGCTCGATATCTCTGCTTCGCAAAGCATCTTTAAGCGCACACGCCATGGGCCAATAACGCTTTGCCGTGGTAGGGAGACGCGGCAACGCGTGGAAGAATGCCGTCAGGTGTCGGCGATCAATCCTATGCAGTACATCCGGATCCCGGTTGATAAGATCCTCAAGAACTTGCCAGGCAGCCAGGGGGTCCCTCTTATCGATAATGAGTGAGCTGAACTTTGGTGAGGCAGAGTAGCGTACCTGCGGAGCAGGCACCTGTGTGAGCCCTGGCGGCAGTGCAAAGGGGTCCGCGTCACGGACTATACTTTTGGGAGCCTGAAAAGTAGAGAGTCCCGAGCCCGGCTGATGTGCTGCGGATGTAGTGGTCAATGAGGAGACCCCCCGGGATACCCTCAAAGGTATTTTGAGCAGCCGTCCCGCACTCATTCTCCAAGCCACCGTTGGTGAAGGAGTTCCAGCTAGTAGCCGGAAGCTAGTTGGCGGGTTAGGTAAGTTGACAGACGCAGGGCTCTTAGGGGTCGGCCGAGGGCAGTCGCGTGCCAGGAACGCGCGCTGACCGATAAATAAGCTCTTGTCAAGCGCTATCAACCGACTTGGGCCCGCTCCGTACGCTTCCGGGAAGCCACAGAGGCCCCTGTACGGCTCACCTGCACTCAAAATGCAGAGGCAGAAGCCGTTCGCTGGAATGGAGTTCTCCGCCACCCGCGTGGAGGAAAGCTCGCTCAAAACCATCAAGCAGATAATAGAGAGCCTTGGGGGCACTTACACGCACAATCTACTGGTCTCAACGGAGAGCCTCGTTGTAGGATTACGCTGGACAGACAAATATGACTTCTGCGTCGCAAACCGAAGCGACGTGCGCTTCTACTCACCCGAATTTATAACGGAGCTTCACGACCGGATAATAATCGGCCAAAAACTCGATTTCCGGAGGGAGCTTGCTGAAGGTCGGCTCAGGGCGTTTCAAGATCTGATAATCACTTTCTCGGGTATCAAAGAGCATGAGAAGAGAGTTCTTGAGCGGCTCGTAGAGGGCGCAGGCGGTAAGGTCGACAAACGCTTGGCCAATATCAACGTAGTGGTCTGTCCCGACCCCGATAGTAAAAACGCTCTGCTTGCGGCTGAATTTAAGCTGCCTGTCGTCCATCCCGACTGGGTTCTTGACTCAATAACAGCCGGCCAGGCGATCAATCCCAAGCTTTATCTCGCAACTTTGCCCGCTGAGTCGCGTGGTCTCAACCATGCAAATAAGCGGAGACAGGACTCCCAAGTTCCAGGGAGCACTGGTACGGGAACAGCTGCAAGTGCGCCTTCCAAGTCAGTGGTCGCGAGTACGGCTCATAAGGCCGGCCCGCTCGCACCGAAGCCACGTCGTGCAGTCGCGGACTGGGGCAGCATGTTTGGTCCTGCTCCCACTGGAAGCTCGGTGCCAATCAAGGCCCAAGCACTGGGCACGGAAGTTTCGTTAACACGGGCCACTTCCGGCGGCGCGAGTGCTACTTCCGGTGCAGGAAATGCATCAGATTCGCTCACTGGAATGTTCGCAGGGCTCTCATTCAAGCTCATTGGTTTCGACACAAGGCAAGTGAGTATTCTTAGAAAAACGCTAGTGTCGCATGACGGTCTACTCACAGAGTCGCCTGACTACTATGTGCTAAACTCCGAGAAGCCTGAGGATCTCAGCAAGTTGGCCGCTGAGCCAGCAGTACCTGTGATCACTGAGTGGGCGATTGAGCGCTCTCTACACCTCAAATCGTGCAAGCTGAATGACGTCTGGTCCAGCGTCGTGCGGAAACAGCCGCTGCCGCTATTCAAAAGCCTCCAAATCTGTCTCTCCGGCTACACAGGGATCGAGTTTCTGCATCTTACGCGTCTCATAAAACTTCTTGGAGCTGAGTTTTTGCCATCTCTCACCGCGGCGAGGGATCTGCTCATATCTCCCTCCCCCGCTGCTCGCAAAGTTGACTATGCTAAGAACTGGGGCGTGCCTGTCGTGTCGCACCAATGGCTGTGGGACTGCGCTCTTGAGGGTCGACTGATCCCGATCGACCATGGCTATGCCATGGACAGTCTAGGAGCACGACAGCTCCGTACCGAAAAGGCAGAGCTAGAGAACGAGGCAATTCACGGTGCGGTGCCAGGATACATGAGTGATGACAGCAGGACTGCATCACGTGGGTCACTGATTGAGACGGATGTATCTAATCTCTCGGCAACATCGGAAGTCATTTATGCCGACGACGGCACTGCTGAGCGCGACCGCCTCCTCGCGGCGCTTCGAGGGTCGACTTTCAAAAGCCTTGACAGGGCCGACCAGGCCGAGACCCTCCCGGCTGTAAATGTCAAGAGGGGCCGAAATCGCTCAGCCTGAAATCACACTATTTATATTGCAACACATTATAGACCTCAATGCATAGTTTACGCTGCTTCACGCCTGATCTGAGCTTTTGTCTTGCATGGACCTCAACTTCGTCCAGTGCTGTCATCATCCCAAAGCGAGGCGCGCTGGGATTGTGATCACCCACGCAACGCCTAAACATGTCGCGGCGACAGGATTATGTCGCGCGTGTGCGGTACCAGAATCACCTGCCGCCACCGCCGTGCGCGCCGAAGCTCATCGAGACCTCAGTAGATCTGACGCGGCTGTTGTCTGCTGGTGCACTATCGTCGGCGGTTGTGGAGCGACCCCTCTACCCAGATTATGACATTGACCTGGGTATACCCATAGACCTCTCGCAGGTTCCGCACGCATTTGAGGCGGAGACCACAGTTTTTGATGCGCAGCCTGAAGCAGAGCTCGATCCGAGAGATGCTGAGCTGTTGGTAGAGCCTGCAAGCAGCAGCGGCGTTAGTGGAACTGGCAGCGGCGGCGATCGGTCCGCGTCGCCTGGCGTCTCGTTTTTGCGCCGTACCGAGTACATTTCAGCCGATGCAGCTCGCAAGGTATCATCGATCAACCGGGCACGGATCATCGAGTCTACACCAGAGGATCAGCTGCGCCGTATAGAGCAGACGTTCGAAGAGGCGCAGCGTCCGCTGTCTGAGCTCAGGCACCCCAAAAAGAAGTCCGCTCGAGCTGTGCGCTCGTGGAAACTTCTGCCTGATACCAAAACGTTCGATCTGCAGTACCTCACCGTGCGTATGGTCGGCTCAGCCAGCCTGAAGAATCGTAAGGAGCCCGTGTTGCCGGCTAAACTAGGTGCGTCATTGTTCCAGAACCTCAAGGCGGGTGATGGGCCCGACGCGGATGAATGGATTGGGTTTTTCGTGCCAGAGACGGAATCTGTTGCCCAGGACTTAGCCACGCAACTTGCGGACACACAGGACACCTTGACCACGGAGCAGGCTGCTGATCAGGCGGCCAAGATGTGGAATCTAGAAAAGGTGCAAGATTATGATCTCGACTTCAACCTGCACGAGGACGATTATGAAGAGTTGGCTATTACAGCGGACGACGAGAGTCAGTCTGCATACTACCTGCCGGTGCGCGGCCGTGCTGCGCTCAAGCGCCGCCGTGTCGAGCAGCGCAAGCAGGCCCTTCTCAAGGAGTACAATCTTGACGGGATCGAGTTCGGTTTGCGCGAGGTTACCGCTGAAGAGAGCATTGACCGCGACGCTGCCCGCTCCACGTTCGACCCAGTCACTTACGGTACCGACCAGTAAATGCAGAAAAGTCAGCCTGCACCAATCTAAACAGCTGTTTATGTATATGATCAGAGGAGTGCTCTAAGAGCCCTCAACTTTCGCTCGACAAGCATCAAACAACCTAGGAAGACCCCAGTCTGCCGCACTAAGCGGCGGTGCAGGTTTACCCCTACCCACGCCGGACGTCCGGTAGGCGCGTCTGGCTGTATATGTACATACCCCGCTGACTTGAAGCGTTGACACGCAGACTGGCGCGATCGCCAGCAACGGGGCCAGCCGTCATGGACATTCCTGGAATAACCAAAAAGCGTATGTTTGCAACAAAAGCAGCTCGAATGTCGGCTTCCTGAGCTCTTACGCGCTCATTCGAGGCTACACATCCGAGCAACTTGCTTCCGCCATCGGCGTACTAACAAAGAGATTTTTGCACTCGTCGACTCGGTGCAGCCTCAATCACGCTACAAGACCCTGGTAGTTGATGAGACTGTACAGAATATTCTGTCGTTCTGTCTAGAAAACAATGAGCTTCTGGACCGTCAGGTTGCCAATGTGGTAATTCTTGACAAGCCGCGTCAGGCTGAGAACTACCTGGAGGCCATGTATATTTGCGAAGCCTCCAGCTATAACATTGACTGCATCACTGCGGACTTCACTCGCGTGCCGCATCGATATAGCCGCGCTCATGTCTTTCTGCTCCCAGGTGCCACTAACAGCGACATCACCAAATTGAAAACCTCCGTCGTTGGACGCCACCTAGCCACGCTCGACGTCGCTAATATTTATCTTTATGCGCTCGAGCGCAACATCTTCTCGCTCGGAGATCCCTACGCTAACGACAGATTATACAATCGCCATGTAACGGGCCCGCCACTCAAAGAGCTTGATACGGTCGCGTTTCAGCTCGCAAGCTTATGCGAGGGCCTGGGTGACTTACCGTATGTACGCTACGTGAGCTCTTCCGGTTACGCTGGCAGTGAACTCCCGCAGCTGCTGGCCGAGCGCGTTGCCCAGTATCTGGGTAAAGACGAAGACGGCGCGGCTTCGCAGAAGCGACGTAGTACGTTGCTCATCTTGGACCGCAGCATTGATGTGGCTGCCCCACTACTTCATGAATTCACCTACCAGGCAATGGCCTACGATCTGCTACGATTCAATGATCAGAACGAGTTTAAGTCGCGAGATGGCTCCGTATCCGGTCGCCTCAATGAGCAAGATGTAGAGTGGGTTGAAATGCGGCACGCTCACATCTCGAGGGTTGTGGAAGAGCTTGGTAGTCGCCTGGCTGAGCTGAAGAAGTCCAATCCACACTTTGCAGATACCACCAGCGACGTGAAAGTTTCGGATATTCGCAACATGATGGCGTCCCTTCCCGACTACGTAAAGTCGAAAGACCGCATGGCCCTCAACCTACAAATTGCATCTGAGTGCATGGATGCGGTTGAGGAACGGCACCTGAAGGTCCTGGCAGCCACAGAACAGGCTGCCGTCCTTGGTCCCGACCCGGATGAGGAGACAACTTTGCCGCTGCCCGATCAGTTCGTGTCACTTCTCGCAAGCAAGGAAATTGACCGTAAGGCAAGACTACGCCTGCTCATGTTGTATGTGATTGGCCGCGGCACGGGTCTTTACCAAGAAGACCTTGAAAGGCTGCGCAAGCATGCAGGCTTTGATCAAGCGGAGATCGAAATGGTGCTAAATCTCTCGGCGTTCGGGGCTGCGATTGTCAAGGATTCCAAGCCTGAAAGTAGCAGCACCCCATCTTTAATTTCGCGTGGCAACAAAATCAAGGGCCAGCCGTACTACAGCGAAAACGGGGATGAGCAATTACTATTTGCACGGTTCACGCCAGGACTGAAGAACATTGCTGAGAAGCTTCTGACCAATGTGCTTGACCTGCAAAGCTTCCCTTATGCCGGAGAGGCCCCAGACAATGTAGGCGAGATCACAGATGCAGCGAGCTCTTTGCGTAACCCCCGTCAGCGAGCGACGTGGGCTAAGACAACGTCCACAAAGCAAGTAGCACGACAGCGCGTCATTGTCTTTGTCCTCGGAGGCATCACCGCTTCGGAGATGCGCTCAGTTTATGAGCTCAGCTCGAAGCATTCGAAGGACGTCATCCTGGGGGGCAGCGATTTACTGACGGCAAACAAATTTTTGACCTTCCTTTCTCGCCAACGCCTGTCGCGGCAGCAGCTCCAGCTCCCTGAAGATGCTAAGGCACGCAAGGCGCCTGCCTTTTTATTCGAATCTGACCGTCAGGTCGAGCAGCGCCAACAGCAGCAACAGCATCAGCAGCAGCAGCAACAGCAGCAGAGGCACAATGGTGGTCAGCAGCCTCACGGAGGCGACGTCGTGCTCGGCAAACAAGGGCCACCTATGGCCAAGCCTGAGAAGAAAAGTCGATTTTTTGGCCTCAAACGCAAAGGCTGAGCGTGTCTTGTGACCGATCATCTTAGTGTCGCCGAGTCTGAGCCTAAGGCTCGTGAACTATGAAGACGAAAGCGCTGGCGCCCTGTCGTGTAATTTTATACACTGAATATCACTTATTTGATGTGAACGAGCTTGACGTCAAAAGTCAACTCCGAGTTGGCAGGGATGCCGGGCAGCGACTGGCGGCCGTAGGCCATAGCGGCAGGAATAACAATGCGACGCTCGCCGCGCACAGCCATGCCAGCCACACCAATATCCCAGCCCTTAATGACCTCGCCCTTACCAAGCTTGAAGTAGAAGGGTTTGCCACCAGTATTTTTATCGAAGACCTTACCATTCTTGAGCTTACCAATGTAGCGCATGCCCACAGTGTTGCCCTTGCGAGCCTGGGGGCCGTCGCCGACCTTGCGGTCCTCGATGACAATTCCGCCCTCAAGCTTCTTTATCGGGTACTTGGACTCTGTCGCAGCGGGTCCCTTCTCGAGTGTTTCCGAGAACTCAACCCGCGCTTTCTTGGGCTGCTTGGTTGAGGCAGGTACCTCAGCGTCGCGCTTCGAAGCGCCGTTGGCGGCCGCGGGCTTTGCCGCCTCCTTAACGGGCTTCGCGGCAGGCTTGTCCGCCTTGGACTGCTTGCTCTTGTTGGCAGCGGCGGCAATCCCCTTGCGCACGTCTTGCACCTCCTCCTCGTCGACGAGCTCCCGAATTTTGTCCTGCAGCTCGTCCTCGTCGAGCTCGTCTTCGCTGTCGTCCTCATCGTCTTGTTCCATTTGATCCAGGATATCGAGATCATCCTCATCATCCTCGTCATCCTCGTCATCCTCGTCGTCTTCATCCTCGCTGCCATCGAAGGGGTGCTCAACGTAATTACCGGTTAGGTAGATCGTGTAGGAACCGGTGACTTCGAAACCAAGCGGCTCATGCGGCGTGATGACAATGTCAAGGGGCTGCTGGAAAGCCGTCGAGGGGGACAGCGTACAGAGCACGCTGGCCTTGATCTCGTCCTCGTCCTCCTCGTCGTCATCATCGCTGTCGAGGTCGTCGGCGGCGCCGGCAATTTCATCGCCATCATCCTCTTCGGCGTCTTCCTCATCTTCCTCGTCTTCCTCGTCTTCCTCGTCTTCCTCGTCGTCATCGTCGCCCTCGTCGAAGTCCTCATCCTCAGGGCCCGAGGGCAGCTGGATCAGGCGCAAAGTTGCCGGCGTCTTCTGGCCATCGACAGACTTGGGGTCAATGGCGGCCATAGTCAGGCGAACAGCAACAGGGAAGTCCGGCGTGATCGGCTGAACGATCCGCCCGGGCTTGACCTTGATTCCGTACGAAGCAAAGGGGACAATTGAGCCGCTCATGATGGTTGAGGAGGACCCGCCGCGCCCTGTTGGAACTTAGTGTCAGAAAAAATTTGAGGGCAAGGGCTGCACGTTGCTGCATCAACGCACCGCGACTGGGCTGACGAACATGGAGGCCGTCGAGAAACTGGCGTGCACCGTTGATGTCGAACGTCAGTTCAATTTCATCGCGGGGCCGGCCTGCTAATCGACCAGCAGAACCGTTGTAATTATCCCCAGGCGTGCCTGCACTGCCGCTATGCAGGCACAGTAGCTGATAAGCAGAACCTCAAAGGTGCTTTTTGCTCTTCACGAAGTGGAATATGGTTAGCTACGCGTCATCGCGACCATACACAGGCGCCTCGCTGTGGAGGCTAGAGCTGTCCGCAGTAGTTTACATTACCATAGCATTTGACAGAGCCTGTTAAGAAGACGCGCTATTTTAAATTATTGATTTCTTTTGCGTTTTGCTACAAACGACTATCATATGAGATGCGCCAGCGCTTTGCGGCGTGGCCTATTGCAAATGTTGCATTATATAGAGCTGCTCCGGCATGCATGCTTAAAACTTGAGCAGGTGAGGGCGGTCGCCGTTCTTGAGGCTGAAGCTCGAGGCGAGGTACTGCTTGAGCAGAGGAGTCTTCTTGATCTCAGCCAGCAGAGCAGTGTCGATCGACTTCTGGTCAGCGACACGCTCCGAGGTGACGGGCTTCTTGCCAACAGCAAGGTCGCCAAAAAGCTCCTCCTCGGTGACCTTCTTCTCAGCCTTCTTGTCCCGGGCGAAGTAGGCAACCGAGAATTTGTCGAGACCAGACACGCCGGAGAGCGAAATCTTGGTCGAGGTGGCGATGACGTAGCGGGCGTTGACGCGGCGCAGCGGCACACCGTTGACCTTGAAGGGACCCGAGACGAGGAGGGTGTTGTCCTCAAGCGAGCGCAGGTACACAACACGCTTGCCACGGAAGCGACCGGCCAGAATGATGAGCACGGTGCCAGGGACCAGCGACTTACGCAGCTTGGCCGGGCCAGCAACCTTGCGCGACTTCTTCAGAGCCGGCGCCGGCTGGGCGGGGTACCACTTTTGGGCAGGAGCAGCAGACATGTTTGATGGTATGAGAGCGTACAGCCTTGGGCTCGTCATGGTCTTGAGTCGCATCTAACACCGAGCATCAGAGAAGTTTCGGGAGCCCTGAGCCCTACTACCAGGGAGGTGTATGCGCACGTCATGTGACTTAGGCTTCGCGCGTCCTTCAAAGTGACCTTACCCTGCCGAAGCAGGCCCGGGCCACTACCCAGCGACACCATCGAGCGCGAGGCAGCGGCAGCAGTAGCATACCCGTAATGCACGTCGCTATCTTTGGTGGCACAGGATTCTTGGGCTCCCATATTGTCGTAAATGCGCTCCGTGCAGGTCTAACAGTCAGCGTGGTCAGCCGCAATCCTCCTCGTCAAAGACAGGCGGGCGCCGAGTACGTCGAAGCCGACATCTTTGATGCAAATTCATACGCCGGCGTCCTGGAGCGCGCGGACGGCGTAGTACATTGCATTGGCTCAATAATGAACCAGCCTGCCTACAAATCACTCACCAACGAGCCACTGTGCCCAAGCACACTGCTGAAATTGGCCCGCTTGCGGTTTGCTGGGTCAAATCCTTTGGAGAGCTCTAGCTTCGCGCGCCTAAATTTCGAGTCCGCTAAATTCCTGGCGAATATTGTGTCCCAGACATCTCGCCACAGACAGCCTGATGGTGGCCACAGCGTGCGCGTGCCTTTTGTCTACATATCAGCTGAGAATTGGAATCGCCTTGCAGATGCTGAGTACATCAGCTCTAAAAGACGTGCGGAGCAGGCCATTGGTGCACATAGCGATCTGAGAGGTGTGTACATTCGACCTGGTTTCATGTATGATGCTAATGCGTCGACGGGTCCGTGGCCCACGCTTCGCACCTCAATATCAGCGGGTCTCCAGCTCTGGGAGAGTGTAGGCGGCGAAAGTGCCCGCATTTCTGTGCAGACAGTGTCAGAAGCGGCTGTTGAGGCACTCCAAGATGGAGATATCCACGGCGTAGTGTCAAATGCCTCGCTTCGGCAATTCGCGCACCTCAACGTCTCGTAAGCTCGTGCTGCGAGGCCAGAAAGTCCGTGATCGCAAAATGCAATTAAATGATGACAATGCTAGAATAATAATATACAAGGCTTCTGTCTTCGGAAGATCAACGGCTGAAGCTTTTCAATGGGTCGCGTCGTCCATGCTTCTTGGCACCGCGCTCGCCTTTTTTGCCAGCTCTGCCATTTTTCCCGCCCTTGAACCCACGCTTATAATGATTGTTTTTATTAAAGCGCACGTTCTCAGCGACAAAAATTGGCTTGGTGGTCTTTGCACTAGCAGGGAGCAGGTAGTCCGGAATACGCCTCAGCTCAGCCTGCACGCGAGAGGGGTGCACCTCCAGGTCATGACGCAGAGCCAGCAGGTCATCCGGATTTTCCTCGAAGTGACGCTGCAGCTTGTCACTGGCGATTATCTCGCTTTTCAGTTCCTTGACGCGCGCCTCGCGGACAGCGACGCGGGTGACCGCTCGGAAAGCGTCTTCCATACGGTAACGGAAGCTGTCCATCTGCTTCATATCGAATTGATAAGGCACTACCTCGTTGCCCTGCTGCTCCTGACCACGAATAATTCGGGCCAGTGTTTTCTCATCCCGTCTTCCGGTAGGCACAGTCGCAATTTTATGTCTGCCAAACTCTTCCTTGGGCACAACGAAGGACAGAGCCATACCAGTTTTGTTAGCACGCGCGGTGCGTCCAATGCGGTGCGTGTAAACCTTCGTAGATATGGGCAGGTCAAAATTGATGACGCAGGAAACGTTCTTGAAGTCCACGCCGCGGCTGACGCCATACTCAGCGTCGCGCTGTGGACGTTTTGGCTTGCTGCCCTCTGTGCTACCCTCTTTTTCCTTCTCTTCAGGTGCCTGGGCTTCATCCGTGGCAATTAATATATTGTAGACATTGTGATTAAACTGTTCCACAATGTGCAGACGCGAGGCAAGGGGGAGCTCTGCGTTGAGTGCAGCGCTCTTGATACCGAACTGCTCAAAGAAGAGCTTAAGTCGGTAGCAGCGATCAGTGTCGTTCACAAATATAAGAACTTTGCCTTTGATCAAGCCGAGTTTGAAAATCACGTAGGCGAGTAGGAATTTGTCGATCTCGCTGGTCTTCACGTAATACTGCGACAGCTGTGACTGCTGCGTATCTTCTAGCTTCAAAGTGACAGGAGTTCGGCAAAACCATGTCTTGAGTTGATCAATATCTTCACTTAGTGTTGCACTCATTAGCCACGTCTGCGTGCTTTTCGTCAAAAGGTCCCTAAGGGCCTCTAGGTCCTCGAGGAAACCATAGGATGTTAGCAAATCGGCCTCATCGAGCACGAGATAGTTTAAATCATCCAAGGCAAGGTTACCAGCTTCAATCTGCGTCCGAGCAGAAGAAGGAGTAGCGATGACAATGTTAGGCTTGTCTGCGAGCAACGTGCTCTTTACCTTGTCGGCTACCTGTTGCGCAATGTTGACATATGTGATCTCGCGGTCCGTGTACATGGTCAAGCCCGCTAGCACTTTCGTTAGCTGGTCTGCAAGCTCCCGACTGGGCACTAAAAGCAACGCACGAGTGGCATCGCTTCTACGCAGAAGAAGATTGTGCAAAATCGGAAGCAGGTAGGCAGCGGTCTTTCCACTTCCAGTCTTGGCCTTGGCCACGATGTCATTTTTGTCTTCCAGAGCGATCTGGATACCCTTCTCCTGAATAGGGGTAGGCTCCGTGAAGCCTAGTTTGGCAATAGCCTGGAGCAGCCGTTCATCAAGGCCAAACACCCTGAAGGCCGACGACATCCGAGAAGGCGGGATCTAAAAAAAAGATTACCCAATGTTTAAGGTCGCCTTCTGTCAGCTCGGTCATCTAACGTGCGCTGAACCCAACTGATCGAACCTAAAGCTTACTCAGCTAGCGACAATGTTGGGCGTTGCTCGCACATCGATACATCCCACGCCTTGCAGCGTTATCAGTGAGATAATGCCATGCCCACCGTTCATGTATCACGCTGAAACTGGGGTGCGTTGATGCAGCAGCGCGGACACGCGACACATCGATAGTAAGTCAGCTACTTTTGCGGGGAATTGTTGGTACATAATGGACTTCTGACGCAAGCTCCGTGACTGGGACCCGCTGTGCGGCCACGGCGCAGAATTTTCGTGTTGCTGCTCAGTGACTCGCGGAACAGGGATCACCCGCCGGGAGCATCAAGGCTGGCACTTCCGATAGAATAACACGTATCAATTCTTTGTCGTGATATAGCCAACGAGTTACAATTTTCAGCAGCTTACAGCGCTGAGTCGGCGAGACTGAAATAATCACCCATACGCACTTGACCCCGACGCCTCTCTTTTACTCCTGCAGGGTGGCGTCCGGCCCTGCAGGTCTAATGAGATCAGAGTCCTCCATGCATGACATGAGGCGCCTCACCTCGCGGGGTCGCACGGCTCCATCGTCCGAGCATGGGAACCCTACAGCAAGTTTCCGCCCTGAAGATAGAAAGATTTACATTTGTGAAATCAGGATCGTAAAATAGTGTGGCTGTAGGGGCCACTGTGTCTAATGTGGGGGTTGGGATTGAAAGATCACACCTTCTCGTATCAGAGATTGACCCTACTTTCTTCTTGGCACCGAAACGAAAGCAGGTTGGCAGGGCTCGTCAAGATTCCTCAACAGCGTCACGATGCAGATCATTTCCTAATGCAACCGTAGCAGCGTCAGGTAGTAAACTGCACGTATATGGCGCACAACTTAGAAGCCCCAGGAAAGGACTCTATAGTTTAGCCAAGTAGATTCTGTTTAGATTAGCGATGGTCTCCGCTATAATACGCCTTCCTGGCAAGCTGCCGAAAGGCGAGGCGTCCCCTGGCTAGCTGCTACCCATCATGCAGGGCTGGGGTTACGGAGAAATATGCAAGTGAGCTCAATTGCGACCCCACTTCGCTGGTGAGCACGAAAATGCGGCGCAGGGGTCCTTACCCGTACATTGCAGAACGGGCAGCACCAGACGCCTCAAAATGTCTGTGCTGTAATGTTGAAACATGGTCAAGGGTCTTTAGCGAGCACGACGTACCCGTGACAGTTTTCATGGGTGGTGAGGGGTACGGGTATGCATCCTGATGATAGCACGTGCATCGACGTGGGTGTGGCAAGGTTGCTCACAGGCCGTCCGGTCGTTGCCCACAAAGTAACTGCATAATGTTCTCGTAAATCTTGGGCCACCAATTAGCATCTATGTAGGCTTTAATGCAATTTTTGCATATTGTTTGCCATGACTCTGGCTTCTCCATTGACTGGCACGTAGCCCCTACCCGAGCGGGGTTCGGTTTCTCAGGTGCGTCTAATGCTGCAAAGGGGTCGGCGAACCTTGCTTGGTAAGAACGGGTGAGGGATTCTTTGCGGCATACGGCCAGGGGTGCAAACGTGACCCAACCCGGCCGTTGGGGGATAATGGCCGAAAGCGGCCGGCGAAATGAAAACGGCCGAGCTTCTGCCCGTTAAAGGCGTCCATGAACCGCCCCTCCTCATGCAAGCCCCCCAAATCGCCAGCGCGCCGGAGAATTTCAACAGCATGCATTTGGTTGACCGTCCAACGGGGACCTCCTCTGGCGATGTGCATGAGGCCCGGCGCCTCGTCGGAAATCCGTCCCAAAGTTCTGCGAGAATGCTTGCTCAGCCTCAAAAACTGAGGCGCCACAGTGAACGGCGAACTAGGACCGCGTATAAATCTTTTTGGTATAGCGATATATGACCGTCAGTCTCTTTGTCTGAAAAGTTGAGTCGCATGGACCTGGATATCTCTACATAGATCAAGCGGGGTCGGCGCAGAGGGGCGGCAGCAGCAGCAGGCCCAGCAGCGGGTAGCTACGGTAATCCACCCACTTTGACGTCACTGCAGAAGGGTTGCGGTTGGGGTGCAGCGGCCCTGAGAGTAGAGATAGGGCAAATATTACACAACGAATGCGAGCCCGGGACTTTCTCTCTCTCATCGACACGAGCTAGCGCTGGCATATTAGCTGGCGGCCTTTGTGCGACTCGGCCTTGTCTAGTTTGCGGGCTAGCGGTATTCGGCTTTTGTACCACAAAGGTTCGGCACTCCGACTTGCTAGAACTCCTCCATTCAGCCCCCCCTGAGGTGAAATCGCGAGACTGGACTAGACACTGTCGACTTCGGAGCAGGGAGCATTGACAAACCGATTTATCGGAATCACTAGCCCTCAACCTCTCATTTGCCACCCTTTCCGTTCCAAATACACGGCAGCCCTCACACTTTATGACCGCCGCCATTAACTCGCGCGACCAATCACCCGCGCTGGCTGGACAGACCGAGTCGGCCGCAGAGTTGCCCGTTACAATGCTCGTTGGTAAGGCTGAGCATGCATCACATGTACGCGATCTAGCAGAGGTCCAACGCAACATGACGCTACTCACCACACGATCTGCCCCAGGCTCGACCACAGGCTCACCATCAATTTCGCCCATGCGCCAGTCTCTCATGTATGGCTTTGGCGACACCTCGAAATCTCTTGAGTACCTATATCGGTCGCGGGGACGTCAGCCAGCCAATCCGACGCAGGCCTCAAACGACTCACAAAGTGCAAGCACCGGACACGCTAATGGCATCGCCAAAGTGCTCGCGAGCGAGTTCACTAGCGAACTCACGAATGGCGCAGTCCATCCAGACTCTCTTCCCACATCCTATGTGACTGCAGACCTTGTGCGCTCGCCATCGCCCAAGAGCATACCCGCTGCCACAGAGCCGGCAACTTCTGTGCCTATGATTCGGCGCGTCGCATCAAAAGACGACCTAGATCTGGAGATGGAGATACAGCGTGCCCGTCAGGAAGTTGCTGATGCAGTCGCTGCAGCTGAAAGTGCTGAAGATGCTCTTGCTGTTCGCGATTCGTCGGAGCCGCCGCCCAATACGCGACCAAGCTTGCTGCGCAAGAAGTCCGGCGAGCTTGTGAAGTCAAGTCTTAAACTACCCCCGCTGGTGCGGACAAGGTCTATGCCCAATACGAAAAACGTGCATTTTGATGTCAACTTGGAGCACGTGCGTCGCTTCAATAGAAAAGAGCGTCCCGAGGCTGTTTCAGTTGGGCTCGACTGGGCTTCAGAGGACGAAGACGAGTCTGACGAGGAAGACGATGTCTGGGGCATGACGACACCCAGCTTCCTAGGTGCCAACTACGATAATGTCCCTGGTAGTGAGCGCCCTGATGTCTACCTGGAGAACCTGTACTTAGCACCCGACAAGCAAACCCTGCGTGGCAACATCCTTGTGCGCAACATTTCCTTCAACAAGCATGTAGCTGTGCGCTACACAGTTGACTTCTGGAACAATATGAGTGAGATTGAGGCGCAGTTCAACTCTGATATCAGAAAGCGGGACAAGAACGCAGGCTACGACCGCTTCTCTTTTGAGATACCGTTCGTCAGCATTGCAAACCAGCGTGAGACTAACACACTTTCGATGTTTTTAGCAGTCCGTTATCGCGTCGACCGTGCTGAATTTTGGGACAATCACAATGGACTTAACTACGAGCTGCTCTTCCGTAAGGGCACAGATGCTAGTAAATGGCCCCTGGCGCAGCGCTCGCATAACAGCAAGAAAAATGGCACCAGCGCCTCTGCTGCTGGCAAACAATCCCTGCCGAACGTGGGTAGTTTTGGCACGCGGTCGTTTGGGTCTTACATGTTTGCAGATAGCCCGCTCGATGACTCCGCGTTACCAGACGACTTTTCGAATTCTGGCTACGACCTTACGCGCACGCCTTCGGAAATTTTTGCCTCAGTGGCTGCGGAGACACAGAGCGTCAAACCTAAGCCGATCGTCCAACAGAAGAGTAATCCCCTCAAGTGGCGCTATTCCTTCGGTGCCGCTTACAACAATGCCCCGAAGGCAAACACAACGGCAAGCCACCCTTTTTCGCCACCTTCTAACAACAAGCCTGCTGGTTCCGCTGGCAAGCCGCCGTTGCCTACGGAGCGGGTGTTCCCGAAAAGTAACGACTCTCAGCCGCCTAAGGCGTCTTCCTACCAGGATCTTATCTCGAAGTACTGTTTCTTCAACCCGATGACAGCGAGTGGGCCTACCTCCGGTCGCCGCAGTGCTAACGGTTCGCCTCCACAACGCCACGCGAGTCCTGAGCCCAGCAGCGACAGCTCAGCGGAACTCTCGCCTCAGGCAAGTCCTAGCCTGAGCGTGAAAGGCTCAGTGGACAATGTTTATGTTTATGATGGCTCCGCTGAGCACCCGGGTCAGCAGGACTTCCCGCCCATCAGCATTCGCTGAAGGTGAAGTGAGCAATGTGTGCTCGGCAAGGTCTCCTCAATCGAGCCTTCACTCTCTCTACTCTGGCGTCTTAGAAGCCTGTCGTCTGAAACAAGTGCCGCCCTGCAAAGCGGCCTGTCTGAATTCATTATTTATTCATTTAATATTGCAGTACCTCGTAGCTCGTAGAGCAGGTAAATTATACTATTCTTTCACTTTCTAGTCTGAGCTACGTCCTAACCGACCAAGGTATTGCAGGTATTGCAGCTCACTTATGTATTTTGTCTGTGCAAGTGACCTCTACAAACAACTCAGTTTGTTGAAGCAGTCAGCTATTTTGATTAATGAATAAATAAGTGCTCGATAACTTAAATGTCGAAATTGTGTAGCTTCACCATACCGTCGTCTCCACCTGATGCAAATCCGGTGTCATGCAAACCAACACATGTCACTGGCTTGGTATGCCCTGAGAATGTGTGCCAGCACTTACCCGATTGTACGTCCCATACCTTCACAAGCTTATCATGCGCGCCAGATATGATACGGAAATGATCAGCCACCATACACCAAACTCCCTCGACATGTCCGAAAAGAGTACGCGCACAGCGTCCAGTCCGGATGTCCCAGACTTTGATGGTATTGTCGAGAGAGGCGGTGAGCAAATGCGTCGGGCGGCGAATGCTCAACTCGTCCTCATCGGTAGTCGTAAGACCTTCCGACTCCGAGGTACCAATAGGGTTGTGATGGTGATCCTCTTCACCCTCAAGATGCTCAAGAGTTATGGGCAGGGCCTGTTGAATCTGTGCGATGTGGGCAGCTGGGCCATTCTCAGGTCCACCAAATACCTTAATGCACGTTTTCGTGCGCAGGTCCCACATGCGCACCGTCAGGTCCTCGGATGACGTGTAAAGGGTAGCCGAAGCTGCATGAATACGTACCGAGTGTACCGGCTCCCTGTGACCGCGCAGGGTAAAACACGACTTCTCGTGAAAATCCCATACTTTTATGCTGGCATCCTCAGACCCTGCTGCAATGAGGTCTCCGTCGAAGTCGATACAAAGGACCTTTGAGTCATGACCGCCAAACGTACAAATACACTGTCCAGTGCGGTAATTCCAAACTCGCACACTTTGATCCCAAGAGCCAGTGACGAGCTTGTTACTATCAAATTTGAGCGCACTCACAGCTCGGAAGTGGCCCTTCAGCTCATTGATCTTTTGCCGGGTCTCAACATCCCAGATGGTGATGTTCCCGTCGTGTGTGCCGGTAATAAGAAATTGCTCATCGAATTGCAAGGACAGGACTGGGGAGGAGTGCTCGAACTCTTTGATTGAGTATCTTCCAGTACGCCAGTTATGCTCAACCTTATATCGCTCCACGTAAACATCTTTCCAGGGCCTCGCCTGTCGCACAGCCTGTTTCTTGACTACGGAGGCCGCGTCGGAATCGCTGGGCAGGCAGTCATCCGGTAAGCCCCTCTTACTTCCACATTCGAGTGCTGGCTCGCTAGCAGATACTCCAGGCACAGTAGCCAACTCGGTATGAGGGACTGCCAACGCAGGAACTGGAGGCGAATTTCCAACGGCGCGCTGCCTTGCAACAGAAGCCTCGGCGGTCAGGTTTTCAAGGCGCTTCATCACGGCCTTCTTAGACTGTCGAAGACGCCGGCGGTCGAGAAGTGGGAGCCCCCAGCCACATTTCGTGCACTTGCGATCGATATGCTGCTCGCACATGTGGTACCATACAACGTCATCGTCAGCCAGCTCCTTCCAACGATGAGACACCTGCGCAGCTCTCACTAGGGATTTAGCATCAAGGTAACCCAATATTTTGAAGCTTAACTCCAGCGGTAGGGCCGCGAGAAAATCGATGCGAATAAGATCGCTGATCGTCGACGACACCTCGCTAAGCTGCGGAAGACAACAATGTTTCAGCATTCCGTTCAAAATCAGACGCCGCTGTGCAAGTGGAGCAGCTTTGAAGGAATCCCAGAAAACTGAGATCACTGCACTATCTTCATGGTTCAGCGAGCGCAGCTCTGACTGCAAGTCCTGGATCTCCGCGGGTTCCGTGTGTTGGCTACCCCGGCGGTGGCGGTAACATGCGCGCGTTTGTGTCACTTCAGATCCGCGAATTTTACCATGGCGCCTCAGATAGTCCAGGACAGCCTGCTTCGCGGGCCTCCCCTTCTCGGGGACCTTGGCTTCGAATCTCAAAACCTCAAGAGGCTGCCCAGTCGACTCCGTCGGAGATGCATCTGAGTTTGTGTCGCTTTCAAGAGCGCTGTGCGGCAGTGCCACGGAGTGCTCCATGCTTGACAGAACCAACCCGCGTAGTCCAGTTGCAGCGTCGGTGATCTGTAAGTGGGAGCCCGGTGGGAACCCGGTGTATTTTAAACTCCTTGGGATCTAGGCCGTACGTACGTGGGGGTGAGTACAGGTCACGTGCCGTGAGCTGCCACAAAAATAGGCGATACGCCATATTGTCAGTTAGGAGAAGCGCAACGTTGGCTCTTGGTGGCGTGTCCGTCTTTCTTAATGGGGCAGATGTGCATAACTTCAGTTCTAGCCTACCAACCAAGACTACATGGAGCGTTCCTGGATCAGTTTCCCCAGGATTTTGCCTAGCACGCCATTTTTGCCGTGAGGCGGGTACCTACATGAATAACCTTACCCTATGTCATAATTGGGAGTGGAAACTCCATAGAATGCCGCCCGGCGCGCCGACGGTAACTGATCTGCTTAGTCAAATCGGCAAGGTCATCATACGTAGGCAGCAGGACAAGCGAGGCTGGGGTGCATACAGCTCGGCGCCTGGCGCAATGCGAAGCGTGCGGCGCAGGATCACGCACGCGCGCAGGTGCTCACGTGCCAGGTGTGACAATGCGAGTTTCTTTTATTTACAAAGCTAGCGGCCCTTATCCTCTTTAAGAGTAACTACACGGTTCAGCACAGAGAAGCTGTCCGTAGTATCCTTATCAAGAGCATAGTAGCCAACCCGCAGGGCCTGGAAGCGTACAGACTCGGGGGCCCCCTTCTCGTCGGCACCCTGCAGAATCTCATCACCAGCATCGCCACCACTAGCGGTGATGCGCCACGGTGACTTAGCCCGCACCTCCTCAAAACCAACCTCTATTATAGCCGTCGAGATACGATTCTCGCTGGCAGGATTGAGGTCGGCGAGATAACCGTCAGGGTGAGTACTGGGGTTATCTGACTTGAAAAGTCTGTCAAACTCGCGAATCTCGCCAATTTTGATCGGCGAATTGTCCTTGGGGCTTTCGGCGACCCACTGGATGAACGTCTTCGGTTTTTTGGGCTTGCCTTCGTTTTCGTAATGCGCATGAATCTCAACAACTTTCCCTGATTCATCTTTGTTGAAGGAGGTCACGTTAATTGTGTAGGGGACGCGCAGCAAACCAACAGACTGACCCGGAGCCAGACGGAAGTAGTTAGCGTCGGGCACCTCGCGGAAGTCGCTCCGGTCCACGTACACGACTTTAGTGAAGGGGACCTTATGATCACCCATTGCCGGCGTCCCTGGTTTGAAAGGCAAGTCAATATACTCGTGGTGATCATCGGGGAGATTGTCGATGATTACCTTGACAGGGTCAGGAATCATCATAAGGCGGGGCACTGTGTTTTCCAGATATTTACGAATTGCAACGTCGAAGCGAGCAATCTCAATCTGCGTAGTCGCGGTCGTCACGCCCAGCTCCGAGATAAAGCTCAAAATCGCACCTGGCGGAATACCACGGCGCCGCAGCGCGACAAGCGTATAGAGCCGCGGGTCATCCCAGCCGCGCACATATTTGCCCTCAACAAGCTTTAGCAGCTTACGCTTCGACATCACGCTGCCAATCAAATTCAGGCGGCCAAATTCGCGCTGGGCTGGCTTATACACGTCCACCGCGTCGCAGAGCCACTCGTACGACTCACGCGACAAGCGAAACTCGAGCGTGCAAAGCGAGTGGCTAATGTTCTCCATCGAGTCCACCAAACAATGAGTAAAGTCATAAGTAGGGTAGATCTTCCACTTGGTGCCGAGGCGATGGTGCGGCGCGTCCATAACGCGATATGCCACGAGATCCCACATCTGGGGATTTGGGTTCTCAAGATCCTGCTTCATGCGCAGTGTGATCTCACCTTTACCGTATTTCCCGTCGCGCATCTCGCGGAACTGCTTGAGATTCTCGTCCACCGACTGTGACCGATGCGGGCACGCCTTCCGGGGCCCACCCGGAGTGCCATCCTCTCGGATACCGCGATTTATCTTCATCTGCTCAGCTGTGCAGTTGCATGTGTAGGCGGCATCGTTACGGATAAGGACCTCAGCCAGCTCATATAGCTGGTCAAAGTAGTCTGAAGACCAGGTTATATCGTAGGGAGTAAATCCCATCCACTTGACGATCTCCAAAATACTCTTGGCGTAAACATCGTCCTCGGCCTCGGGGTTCGTGTCGTCAAAGCGAAGGAAGCAACGACCCTTGTTGTACGCAGCGTAGCCGAAGTTGATAGCAATCGCCTTGGCGTGCCCAATGTGCAGAAACCCGTTGGGCTCTGGCGGAAAGCGCGTGACGACGTCGCCATGCGTAGCGGCGATGTGCTCCTCCATACGGCGTGGATCCTTCTGCTTGTTCTCACCGGGCTTGTGCAAGTGAGCCAGAAAGCCCTCGTTGAACATGTTGCCGTGGGCCGCCGACTCAGCAGCCGCGGGAGCAGCTTTGGCGCCCTTGGCGTCTTTGGCGTCCTTAGCTCCCTTGGGGTCCTTGGCGTCCTTGGCGGCCTTTGCGGCCTCCTTGTCCTTCTTGGCCTTCGCTTTGAGGTCATCACGCTCGTCCTTGGGACCCAACAGTGCCAGCAGTTCGCGGTCGATCAGTGGTTTGAACAGCGCGGGGTTAGCCCACCGCATGCTCGGCAGCTTCTTGATTGCGACCAAGATGCTGGGGATGCTGCGGTAGCGTTCCTCCTCAATCACGGGGCGGTGCTGCTCGATGAAAGCGCGGACCTCTTTGGCCACGTCCTCTTCAGTCACAACGACACCCACTCCGCTGGCCGCGTCGAGGCCGTCAGCGGTTGGACCGGTAGTCGTTGCCACATAGTTCCACGCGGCGTCCACCTGCGCAGTAGTCGCAAGGCGGCCGTCACCGATGGCAACGGCCACAAGCGAGCGGTCTGCCTTTTCGTCCACGGATGCGTTACGCGAGGCGAGGGCCAGGTGGTGGAGCAGGGTGGGCTTTTCTGCGAATCCTGCCTCGCGCGCGACCTCAGCAAGCGCCGCAGCGACCTGCTTGTTTTTCAGGACCTCCTTGATTTTGGCCTCGGCTAGGCCGATACGGGCAAAGTCGGCAGCCAGGCCGTCGGCGCCGTCGGTCGACATGGTGGTGGTGTCGGGTTTGGCTGGGCGAACTTTCTCTGAACTAAGCCTGAGCTTTGGGAAAGTAGGCCGGTGGGTGGGACCGGACCGCCTTGGGCTCCCCGCCCGCCCTCGGCTGGGACCGCCGCCATGCCGCCGCCCTGTGAAGAAAGCTGCCCCCCATAGTCATCCTGACATTGGAGACAGGCAACTCCCACAACGCTGGTTTAGCGGTGGGTGACCAGTCAGTCAGTCACGGCGAGTTCACGATGCTCATACCACGGAGGTGCGCCGCGGTGAGTGCGGTGGCAGCTGCCGAATATTTGTGTGCGCAGGTGTACGGGCCTGCGCTCGCGAGCCGAACATTGGGCGGAACGTCCCCACCCCGCACAGGCAGGCCGAGCCGGGCTGGTCCCGCGGCTTTGCGACGTTGTTTCGGCAGCACGCGCCGGCTCTACAAGAACCCTTACTATTTTTACGACCTCGCCGGGCAGCAGCCGACACACAACTACGCCGAGGTCGAGGTCCAAGCCGCCGGCCACCTCATGTTCGACCCCAGTGCCAATGCCAGCAAGGAAACGATGCAGACGCGCGTAGCGCGCGTGTTTGGCGATCTCGGCAGCCGCGACGCGAGTCGGGCGGTTGCCGAGGCACAGGCAGTCATGGTCCTCGGCGTGCGCGTGCCGCCGCGGCCCGAAGAGCCGACCAACTGCTGCATGAGCGGGTGCGTCAACTGCGTGTGGGAGCTGTACAAGGATGAGCTAGGCGAGTGGAAGGAGCAGGTGCGGCAGGCGACCTCGCGGCTCATGGAGCCCGCGCACCTCGGGCGCGCGTGGCCCTGGGCGCTGGGCCGCGAGCCGCGCGAGCGCCGCGACGCGCGCGCGGCCGCAGGCATTCCCGACCCCGTCAAGCCGGCCGACGAGCAGCGCATCGAGGCTGGCGGCGGCACGCCCGTCGAGGCCGAGGCGCTCGCGGAGGCGGACGGCGGGCCGCCTTCGGGAATCAGCCAGGGCATTGAGGTATTTATTGAGACGGAGAAGCGG
>JANIVI010000065.1:0-27192 GCA_030555755.1 Wickerhamiella kazuoi | reverse complement strand
AAATCATTGAGCTGGACCCCGTAAAAGGCCGACTCTTGCTCAAAATGTAGAGGCGCGCGCACGGGCCGCGCGGCGCTGTGCGCGCTCGCCGCGCTCGCCGCGCTGTGTGCGCTTGCCGCGCTCGCGAGCTCGAGCATGTCGGCCGTGTGCTCGCCTATGTCGAGGTACTGGACCATGGCCGCCGAACGCGCGCGCAGGCGGCTGCTGCTTGGGTGCCAGCGCGAATGACAAAAGTCCCAGCTCCCGCGGCGGCGGCTCTGGCTCGCCGCGTGGGAGACCTGCGCGCGCGCGCTGGGCCCAGCCGAGCCCAGGCAGCCTCCACGCGCAGGAGCCGATCCGCGCCCGCCCGCTCCGCTCGCTCCGCCCGCTCCGCCCGCTCCGCCTGCCTGCTGCCCGGATGGCGCTGCTGTACCCCGTGCACCGCCAGACGGCGATTCTGGACGCCGTGCGCGCGCGCTGCGTGGCGCCCACGCAGCAGCACGTCGTCGTCGCGCGCCACGGCGCGCTCGACGTGCTCCTCGTGGCCGGCGGCGCCTTCTACAAAGCCTACTCGGTCCCCGTCGCCGGCGTGGTGGTCGGCGTCGGCGTGCTGCGCTCGCCGCGCAGCAATCTCGACTGGATCGTGTTCACGCTCGTCGGCGGGTCGGTGCACGTTGTGTCGTTCGACGCGGCGACGGCGACGTTTGTGCGGCGCGCGCACTTCCGCGAGGCCGGCGGCGGCGACGCGTCGTTCAGCCAGGCGCCGCACGAGCGGCCCGTCGTCGCGACGAGCCCCGACGGCGCGGCCGTGCTCGTCCAGACGTCGTTCACGACGTTCGTTCTCGTGCGCGCGCCGCCCGCCGGCGCCGTCACCGCGACGGTGCTCGGCGGCAGCTTTGGCGCGATCCGCGCCGCCGCGTGGCTTTCGCGCACACACGTTGCGCTCGTCAGCGAGATGCCCGCGTACCAGCCGCACGTCGCCGTGTACACCGTCGTGGGCACGCGCCTCGTCGAGCACACGCCGCCCATGACGCCGGCCGCCGAGGCCACCGCGCTCGTCCGGCTCGCCGGCGCCGACGCCGCACTCGTCCTGCACGGGTCCGAGGCGTCCGTGATCACGGCCGCGCGCGGGCTCGTGCCGGCGGCGGGCGCAATCCCGTTTGAGCCGCTCGCCGGGCTCGCCCTCGCCCTCGGGCCGGCCGACGCCGGTGCCGGTGCCGGCACAGCGCCTGAAAAATTCCTGCTCGCCGGCGGCGAAGGCGGCCTCGCGCTCGTCGAGCTCAGCGACGCGCTCTCGGCGGCCCCGCGGCTTCGCGTGGGCCACGCCGACGTGCTGCCGCCCGGCGAGCGTGTAGACCTCGTCGCGCTCGACACCGGCGAGTTTGTGGCCTACGGGCGCTACCGCCCGTGCCAGCTCGTCAGCTACACGCCGGACCTCGACGCGCCCGCCTTCGCCGTCTCGGCCACGATCCCGTCGCTCGGGCCGGTCATCGCGCTTGAGCAGAGCCCCGCGGGGGAGATTGTTGCGTGCGGCGGCGGGTTCGGCTCGGCGACCCTGTCGCGGCTCAGCGCGCGCATTCCTGTGAGCCTACAGCCGGCGGCGCCGCAGAAGGCGGCGCTGCTCGACGTGTGGCGCGTTGACGAGGACCACGTTGTAGTGACGAGCCTGCTGCGCACGCGCGTGCTCGCCACGGCGAGCGCTCGGCTATTCGAGGTGCCTGCGTACAAGACGCTCGATCCGGCGCAGCGCACGCTGGCGGCGTCCGCGGCCGTGCAGGTGACGCCGACGCAGGTCCGCATTTTTGAGCCGCCGCGCACCGTTGAGCTCGAGTCGGTGCTCGCGGCCGCGAGTGATACGCTTGCCGTCGCCGCCTTCGCGGCCATTGTCACCGTCGTGCCCGTGGCCGCCGGCGCGCCGCCGCGCACGCACACGCTGCCCGCCAGCGCCACCGTTGTCGCCGCCGCGGGCCACCGGTGGTGCGCGGCGGCCGGCGCCAGCCTGTGGCTTGACGGCGACCGCGAGGTGCCGCTCGGAAAGGCCGTGCGCGCGCTGCAGTATCTCGGGCGCCACATTCTGGCCGGCGCCGAAGACGGCACTCTTCAGGTGCTCGCGCCGGACTCCGCCGAGCCCGTGTTTGCGCGCAAGCTCGGCGAGACCATCGAGATGATTGCCGTGGTCAGCTCGACGCAGGCGCTCGTGGCGACCGCGGCGGCCACCTTTCTTCTAACTGCTGAGACGGACCACCGGTTCCCGGTGGTCGAGCTGTCCAAGCACCTCGGCGCGCTTGGCGCGGTGGGTCTGCAGGGGCGGTACGTCCTGACGGTGGCCGACGCAGTGCAGATCGTCGAGCTGGGGCCAGCAACAGCTGCGATGAACCGCTCGGTCACCGTGCGCGGCCAGGTCCACAAACTCGTTGCGTCGGACCGCGACCTTTACGTGACGACGCTGCACCCGCCGTCCGAGGGCCGCGGCGGGCGGTTCACCGTCGACCGGCTCGACCCCACAACGCTCGAGGTTGCGGCCACCTGGGAGGCCGGGCCGGGCACGACCGTAATGGGTACCACGGCGTTCGCGCTCGACGACCCGCGCGGTACGGTCGCGGGCCTTGTGGTAAATGTCCACCACAACAAGGACGATGCACGCATGCTGCTGCTGCATGCGGCGGCGCTCGCGCCGATCGCATCAATTGCCGCCATGCCCACCCGTGGGCTCAAGATTGTGCCTAGCGGCGGCGGCGGCCGCCGCGGCGTCACGCTTGTTTCGGGCGTTCGCTCGGGGCTCGAGTTCTGGACCATTTCGAGCGGGACCGACTCGCTGCACTTTGCCTTGCAAAAGACCGTGCGCACGCGGTTCGCTAGCGTGGTGGAATGGGACTACGCGGGCGGCTTCGCGGCGCTCGGCAGCGAGCTCCGCGGGTTCTTTGCCGCGCACGTTGAGCCCGACGCCGAGGACGCCAAGCTGCTGTGGCGCGACTCGATGACGCCGCAGATCACTGCGGCGCTCGTTCTGGGTACGCCGGCCACACCCGCGGACCTGTCCTGTCTTATTGCCGACGGCGAGGGCCGGCTCCTCGAGCTGCAGGCCCCGCGGCCGAGCGGGACGCTGCCGGCGGCCGAGGAGCGCGTCCGCCGCGCGCGCCGCGCCCATGCGCTCGACATGTACGACCAAGTTAACGTGCTGCGCACGTATGCGGGCCGCGTCGGCTGGGCCGCGCGTTTGCAGGAGCGAGGGCTCACCGCGGCCGCCGCATCGCTTGAGCCGCTCGCGCTCGTGGGCACGACAAGCGGCGGCGTGTATGCATACTGCTCGCTGGGTGATGCGGCGCTGTCCCGGGGGCTCTTGGCGCTGCAGGCGCTGCTGGCCGCGCGCACGACGCTGCTCACGGGCCGCGTATATCGTGCCTACCGCGCGTTTGTGCCCGAGCCGGCGCAGGCTTCTGCTCCACCCGCCGAGGACGCGCCGGACGCAATAATCGACTGGGAGCACTTGCAGCAGTACTTTGCGCTGCCCGTTGCCACGCAGACCGAGATGGCCCGCGAGACGGGGCTTTCCCATGCAAGGCTCGTTGAGCTCGGCGCGGCACTTGACCTGTTGCTGTGAACAGTAGTTCTTTGTATGTATTTATTTATTGAACGGCACAGTGCCCTTCCCCGAGACTAGACTAAAGACGGAGGACTAGCTTGCGCCCGCTCACGCCCTGCTTGTAGCGCGCGTAGAACTCGGGCACCTTGTCAAAGCCAGTGGCGACAACCTCAACGGGCAGCACAATTGCGTGGTTGTCGGCGACAAGCACACGGGCCGCCTCGGTGTAATCGGGGCGCTTGGCCTCGATCTTCTCGTCGCCCTCGAGCCACACGCCGTACCACTTGCGCTTTTGCCACGCAAAGTAGTAGAGGGGGAAGTCGAACGTGATGTTCTTCTTGGCCTCGACCGACGCGGGCACCTTGGTGCCGGGCAGCGACAGGTTGATCTTCACCGGCTTGGTGCTTGAGACGGCCTCGGCGACCTTGGCGAACGTCTCTGACTCCGAAATCGTGTCGAAAGCGTAGATCACGTCCTCGCCACCGATCTTCTTGACCTGCTCGACCCAATCGGCATCGTTCTGGTCGACATGGTGCTCAACACCGATCTGCTTGATCAGATCGGCGTGCTTCTTGGCTGCCACGGCAATCACGGTGTAGCCCAGGTACTTGGCAACCTGCGCGGTCGCGTGGCCAAGCGCACTTGAGACACCGTAAATCAGGGCGTAGCCAGACTTGGAGTTCTTGACGATCGGCGTGTTGTTGTAGTGGATGAACGCCAGCGCAGCGGTGCCGAAGGGAATGCCGACGGTCGACGCCTGCTCAAAAGACTTGACGGGGCCTGCGGGAATAAAGTCGCTCTTGTCGTCCACGAGGCCATCAATCTTGACCCATGACGCCGAAGGAAGGTCGACAATTGTAGAGAAGGCGCCGTCGTTCGGGGCCTCCTGGTTGCCGCCGGGCAGCGAGCCGGCAACGGTGTCACCAACCTTGACGTCGGTCACGCCCTCACCGATCTCAATGACCTCTCCAGCAAGGTCGCAGCCAACAACCGTGTTCTCCGCAATGTGGCCGAGGAGGTGCTTATAGTCTGTGGGGTTGAACGCCAGCGCGTGCGGCTTCACGCGAATGGCCCCGGCAGAGAGCGGGCCCACGGGGAGCTCACGGAGCTCGACTTCGTCATGGCCGAAGAAGTATGATTGGCGGGTCGTAGACATTTTCAGTGGAGTGTCAATTGGACTGGGAGAGTCTCCAGGATGTGGTGGAATATATATGCCGCTGGCCACTTGCGCAGCCTGCAGGCCTGATGTGCTTGATGCATCAGCGTGCCCTTGCCCTCGCCAACGGACGACTCGCTGGCTGATCTGCTTAGGAATCGTGTTAGGCTATCCTGCCGCGCGCCGCGCACACGGCGGCCGTGTGATTTCAAAGCAGCCTAGGCCAGGCCAGAGCGAGAGGTACCGCGGCTGACATTTTGTTGAGGATGAGCGGGCGCTTCGCGTAAACCAAATTACGCGAGCAATTATGAACAATGTGCCGGCTCCGAAGCCACTTAGTAAAACAGCTGGTCTTCGCCTAGTCCAGTTTTGAAAATTTCGGGGTAAAGCACCTCCAGGGTAGCGTTGCTGAGAACCTCTCGCGAAGACCCCAAAGTGCCCCAACTTACTAGGCGTGGGCAAGAAAGCTCAAACGGCCTCGACAAGGGCGCCGCTCGTTATGACGCCGAGAATTGGAAATTATTGCCGGACGAGTCTCACTCGCACTATCCGAGCCTCGCCGGCTCCGCCGAGCAATCGCGTGATCTGAGGCAGTCCATTGAGAGCAACTGCGCAAAAGCAAGCAGCTCACGTGCAGCTGGAACCACGGCTCGATTGATAGAAGAACTTTGGTAACTTCAATGCATACTATATAGTGACTATCTACAGCCCCTTGTTTGTGGCTTTGCGATGGGCATCCGCAATGAACTGGTCGGTTCCAAGCCACTATTTGGGGCGCGACGGGGTTCGCCCTCACACGGTGTCCCACCTAATACGCACCTGCGTCGAATCTAGATCAGGGCTGGGGTGTCCTTATCAGACGACTCGCGAAATAAGCGCATGGTTCTTCCTGATTAAGCACCGTCCGACGTGCACGGGTCGAAAGCCGCGACGGACGCAGGGCAGCCCCGAGTCTCGGGAAAGATCGGCAGCGAGCTTATCGCTTGCGGGGTGCTTAAAACGCAGGGCCCCTCCATGCATGCGAGCATCTTTGATCACGGCACTACCCACCCCCGCAAATACCGCCGCGGCAGGCACCACAATTTGACCAGGAACCTGGGCCCCCGCAATTGGCATAGCCTCCTGCATCCTCCCCACAACACAAGTAAATAGGCAGGTTGGAGGTCGAGGGCCTATTAGAGTATAACCATGACCCAGACCAGCGGTTTTGCATTGCGGGCATTGCAAATGCGCGACATTGCGGCAGTTCAGGACCTTGTTATCCGCACAATGAAGGTTCAGCTATCTCCGGGTGTCCTTGTTTCGGCGTGTTTAGTCCAAGGTCACGACGGCTACGTCGTCGAGGCAGCAAACACTAACTCCGGGCGCATGGAGGTTGTTGGCGTAATTACCGGGCACAGTGAAACAGACTCTGCGAAGCACATCGACTTGTTATGCGTTCACGAGAACTTTCGCCGGCGCGGGCTAGGGCGGCTGCTGATAGAACACTTTGCGACAGTCGGTGGCCAGCAGCTAAGCTTAGAGGTCGCGCGCGGCAATTCCGCGGCTCATGGGCTTTACAGCGCGCTCGGGTTTGTCGATACGGGCATGGTGCTTCCCCGTTTCTACTCGGCGGACGACGCCCTGGTCATGATGCGGCCCTGCGGGATCACGAGCACACGTGAGCTCCCTACGGGCCGCGGCGAGCTCGTGCCTGCCTAGCTGGCAGGTGATGGGAACTCCCAACGCGTGCCCAGGAACACCCCCACATGCTGGGCTGGTGGTCGCTCGTGCATCGCCTTATTTATTCTCTCTTTAACTTTCATAGCGGCGTAGACGCCATTTGCATTACAGGCTATCCCACGCCATGGCGCGCCTCTCGGGAGTCGATGGTCTAGACCTGCTACTGCTCGTATGGATTGGCTACTATCTGGTGCTCGCGCCGTTCACAAAGATCGAGGAGTCCTTCAACATCCAGGCCGTCCACGACGTGATCTACCACGGTGTGCACATTTCCAAGTACGATCACTTTGAATTTCCAGGACCTGTGCCTCGCACATTTATTGGCGCAGTCGTCCTCGGCGGGCTCGCGAAGCTGCCGTCGCTGGCCCTGCCCTCCGGTACATCTAAATTGCAGGTGCTGCTGATCGCTCGTGGCATTCTGGGTTTTATTAACGGTACCTCGCTGATCTACTTTAGGCGAGCCGTCGAGCGGCTGTATGGTGTGCGTCGCGGCCGTGCAGTCGGTCGCCTCTTTGTGCTGTTCACGCTTGGACAGTTTCACGTCCTTTTTTACGCGAGCCGCACGCTACCTAACATGCTCGCATTTCCACTTGTAATGGTCAGCTTTGCCTGGACACTTGATGCGCGCTACGAGGCTGGCCTGTGGCTATTGTCATTTGCAGCAGCCGTGTTCCGCTCTGAGCTCGCCGTTCTGGCCGGCGCGCTGGGCATTGCGCTCGTGCTGTCGCGCAAGATACGCTTCGGCCCGGTCTTCTTCGCCGGTCTGTATGGTGCAGGTTTTGGTGCTGTGCTCTCTACGCTCGTGGACTCGGTTTTTTGGCGCCAGTACCCGACGTTCCCAGAACTTCAGGGTCTTATTTTTAACGTTGTCCGTGGCAAGGCCGTCGAGTGGGGTACGCAACCGTGGGACGCATACTTCGCGTTGCACTTGCCAAATCTTTTCGCTAACCCGGTGATTATGTTTTTGGGGCTTGTTGGTGCGTCGGTGACGCCGCGCAATCTGCAGATGTTGGGCCTAGCTGCCGTGGCCTACGTTTTCATTTACTCGTTCCAGCCCCACAAAGAGCTGCGCTTTGTGATATACGTGGCACCAGTTTGGACAGCACTAGCTGCCCGCGCCACCGACTACATCTACTACAACCAGTGGCGCAAGTCGCTTTTGGCACGTCTACTCGTACTCGGTACTTTGGGAACAGCTTTCTTGGCAATCGCAGCATCACTGGCCAAGGCCAAGACCTCAGCAGACAATTATCCCGGCGGCTATGCCCTGAAACGTTTCCACAGTGTGCTACCTGACGCTCCTAGGGGCGATGTCGTCAAGACTGTCCATATAGACGTGTCTACCAAAATGAGTGGTGCCACGCGGTTCGGACATGATCATCCATTCCTCATCTACGACCGCACGGAAGGGAGCCAAGAAATCGCACGCGTGGCGCCATCCTTCGACTACTATATTGGTGCCATGGAAAATCCCGCACAGCTGCCTGTCAAGCCGGGCTACGAGTGGCAGGTGCGCGATGCTGTGCCGGCCTTTGTGCGCCTCGACGCAGCGTTCGCAAAGTCTCTGCTCAAGCAAGCACTGAAAGACCCCCACAAGGCTATTGAGGTGGTTCAAGGTTTCTTATGGCCTCTCGACGGGCTGCGCAGCCGCTTTGATGAGCTGTGGTATCGTCTCGTGGTTTTGGAGGATACCGTGTTTGTTTACGAGAGTGTCCCAGTCTCGCTTGTCTGAGCTCCATATAATTTATGTACATTAATGTTCTGAGGGCGCCTATTCAAGAAGAAACGAACGAATCTTCTCCCTAGCGGCGGCAAGCCCGCGCCCAATCAAGACCAGCTTTGAGTGGGCGGGCTTATCACCCTGTGGCGACTGGGTTAGCTCAGGAATTGCCCTGATCTCGTATGTTTCTCGTACGCCTTGCAAGATCTGGATAGCCTCTGGGGTCACAAACCGGCCTTTTGAGCGGTGTATCTCAATTTTCGAACCCTCGAGGTCATGCTCCCACAACAGGTGCTGAAGGCGGCTCTCGAGCTTGACCACATCCTGTGGGCCGGACAAGTGCAGCTCCAAAGCGATGGTCGTTATATCCGTGTCATGCTTAGCGGAAGGTGCGAACGAGTCCTTGACGTAGTCGATATCAACTTCCTGATAAGCATGAAGACCCATAATCTGCTCAGGGTCGACTACACCGTAATTTGTCTCTAAAATCTGCGAGGCCGAATTAATTGCACCAATTCGGGCCCTGATGTCAGACAGTTGCTCATCACTGACCTTGTCTGTCTTGTTCAGCACGACTATGTCGGCGGTGGCCAGCTGCACCTTAGCTGTGTCACCTTCTGCAAGACTGCGGATAATGTGTTCGGCGTCAACCACAGTCACAACGCCGTCCAGAATTAAGCTTGAAGCAAGCGCATCATCTAGCCAAAACATTGAGGCAATTGGGGCCGGGTCAGCAATGCCAGTTGTTTCTAGCAGAATGTAGTCGAATCGGCCCTTGCGCTTCATAAGATTCTCGATAGCTGTGACGCCTGCGTCTTTGGCTGTGCAGCACAAGCAGCCATTTTCTAGCTCAAGCCATTCTTCAACCTCTGTTTCACCATCAGCTACGGTGAGAGCACGCTCGATGTCTGCCGTGTCGCCGAACTCGTTAAGGATAATGGCAATCTTCTTCCCCGCGTTGTGGCTCGTGATGTATTTGAGCATAGTAGACTTACCAGAGCCGAGGTAGCCTGTCACTATCGTAATTGGTACTGTCTTTGCATATTCATTCTCGTCAACAAGGTCTCTGAGGTGCTCAGACGTGTCTATGAGCTGAGGTACATCGTCCTCGTCGAACATGAAGAAGCTGAGCTCAGAACACGCTCGTAGGAGAGAAGGTCAAGGGTTCACACTGGCATCCAAGCTCTGGCTCGCATGATGCCGGTGCAAGTATAATGCAAAATAAATTAGCTACATCTACGGGTAGGCTTGTTAGCGCCGCTCGATAATTCTACGAGCTTGGTCCATGTACATCTGGACGTAGCTCTCTGCGTAGAATGAATGCGCGCTGCCGTGGTCTGCAGCGAAGTTGTGCGCAAGCTCATGAGCTGTCACGACGAACCAGTAATCGAACTGACGCTCAATTGGCCAGTTTAGCATGTGCTCGTAGACATTGAGATTGAAAAACAAGCTTCCATTGCTGTTGAATGCGATCGTTTCAACTGAGTCCACGAATATTGACACAGCGCTCCATGCGATACCGTAGGTCTCAGTACAGCGCTGAAGTACGCCAGCAAACTCGCCACTAAGATGTTTCTGGGCGTCCGTCAAATTAGGTCCTTGCCTATTCACGAACACTTTGTTCCCATCCGAACGCGTGGCAGCTAGGCGGAGATCGTTGATCTTGGCAGTTTTGCAGTTATCTGTGCCAATGGAAGGCGGCCTATCGATGTGCAATGGAGCAGTATGTCTATCCGAGTTGAAAGCACGCGATTGAGCGACACCCTGTGCCAGCGTAGACATAGATGTGATGGGGTTTGTAGGCATCGCTTCAGGCTGCTCGCCTGGACGACGTGTTAACTGCTGCGTCTGCTGCTGAACCTCGTTTTGTTGTACGACCTGCTGCTGCATTTGATCCACATTGTTCTCTCCCCTAGTTCGTGTTCCGGACCTCCAAAACGATCCGATTGCATCCTTGATCCCCCGCACTTGCTGTGGGCGGCTCTTGGTTTCAGGACTGCTCTGTGCTGGAGCCTGCGGCTTTAGTTGCACGGGAGGAGGGTCCGCAGCACCCACCGGAACGCCCTCATGCTGGCCTTGCTGAGGATCCTTGGCCGTATCGACTTGTTTCCCTGGAGTCTCTTGGTCAAAGCCCACAGATGGTTGGGCCTGTCGGGCAACTGCAATCGCAGAGTTTTGCTGCTCCGCCTCTACGCGTTCACGGGCCACACGAGCTTCCTCCTGCTGCCTGACTTTAAGCTGCTCTGCCTCAACCATTTCTTGCTGACGCTGCAGCAGGCGAGTCACGTTGTATCCCTTAGACTGCAGAGACTCCAGTGATTCTTTAAGCTGGCTCTCAAGGACTAGCACCGACTCGGGCTCCGGTTTCTTGAGGACCACGCGAGCAAGTGCAGTTCCAACATCGAACCAAACTAGAGGAGGCTGAAGCCATATAGTCCAAGGATCGTTCGGTAAGATTACTGCAGTGCCTTTCGACTTCACAACAGGCGTGCTTGGCAGGCGGCGTGATATCTCGATATGAGAAGTCAGCTGCACGCGGAACTTCGATACCTTGGATGATCTAACGGCAAGTTCTCTCGAAGTACTTTCGAGGAACAGCGTAAGGCGCTCTTTGATTCTCTCCTCGAGATTTATACGAAGCTCTTCATTTTGAATCGGGGCCGCGACGTTGATGGTCTCGAGAACAATTCTCGAGAGCAGCGGCGAATGGAGGTCTTGGTACAGTTTCTCGATGCTCGTCACTTGTGGGGCTGTCTTGATGAGTGACTTGAACTGGTTGAACAAGATCACGTTATCGACAATCACAACATCTTGTGCTTTTTCAAGGGTTATTTGCGCCTCCTCGTGCCTCTCGTCATGCGAAAGAGCCAGCATCATCGCAGATGATTGCATTTTTTTAATCAGAGCAGGCCTGGTTGCGATCTGTTCCCAATGCATCTGGAAGGCCGTGAGCATTTGCTTATATCGCTCGAATGAGCCAAGCATACCGTAGACCTTCGTAGGATCAGTAGCGACAGCATCAGCTAACTGCAGCCAGTTGGGGCTGGTTTGAACGCCTACTCGGCTAAGAAAATGGCGCGACTTGGCTGCAGGCTTGATGACTCTGAACAAACCATCCGGCATGTCACCTCCCACCTCGAAAAAAACATTTCCAGGCACGTCAAATATCTTTTGTCGGGGCTCAATAGGAATAAACTTGGTGACAGAGGCAGTTGCAATATGTTCGCGGGTGAGCTCATCTGCACGGAGCGAGAGATATCCAAAAAGCCTGTCACCATCAGACATGGTAGCCGGAGGGTGAGCAAAAAGAAACGCAAGAAGACTGTCCATAGATGGCTCTGTGGATATACCGAACTTCTTGCTCTCGTGCACGTATGCGGGAGCGATAACCTCAAAATCAAATAAAGCAGCTTCTGGGACCACGTAAACTTCACTGGGTCGGGCCAACCTGGAAGATGCAGTGGGCACCACAGGAAGGTCGAGAAGTCTGAACGCCCTCTCGCTGTATCCGCTGGCGGTAAAATTCGCGAGAAAGTATCTCGTACCAGTAGGTACTAGCTGCCGCGCGATTGCAGTCGATAGGAGTTCCTCCAGCGCAGGACTCCGTCTCATACCAAGCTTGAGAAGCAGTTCGGTTTGATCTTTTGTTAGCGAGAAGCCACTCCACTTGAAGATTGGAAACCCAAGTTTCTGTAGGTCCTTGTCAGGCAGGAAAAGTGTTCGCGCACGTGTGAGAGAAACACTCGGCTGGTCTGCTGCAAAGAAGGGGCCAGTACGCAAGATCTCCCAATCACTATGTTGCAGTTTTGCCTGATTTTCAACGAGATAATTCACCAAATCTTCGCTTGTCCACTTCAAATCGGATTTCGGGTTGTGTAGCACATCTAATACAAACTGCATGTCGACGGACTCCCGCACCTCGATCCCTCGAAGGAAGACCTTAGATGCCGTCAGCTGACTCGAGACAATGGGCAAATCTGGAAAAAGCGGAATCCGCTGCATATAGGTTTCCTTGGGCCGCTTCATTCCGAGCTGGGTGGGAATACAATTCACCATCTGCAGCTGCCTCGCGATAGCGTGTTTGACCTCGTCGGCTAGTCTCGGCCATGATCGGGATAAAAGCTCCAGCACGTCGATCGCAAAAGACTGATTGAGAACGATATTGGAAACTATATCCAATGAGGCCAGATTCTCAATCAGGTAGCGAATGTACGACAGTAAATCAAGCTCCTTCCACCTCAATGCTTCCATCTCGGACGTTCGCAAGCCGTAGGCTACCGAACTAGGTAAACAGGTTGGAGGTAGCGGGAACTCCTTAGGAATGACTGATGTATTTTGGTAGAACACAATTCTGGCCAGGGGAATCACTCCATTTTCGCCGGATGGGTCTGACAACACGCTAGACCGAACCGCCCTTTGAAGGTCATCAGCAGTGAAGGCCGGCGCTGAGCCTTTTGCGGCCCAGTGCACGAGGTCTTTGAACTGTTCAAGATTTAACGGTGCGGACTCGAGGTCTTGTACCAACTCGTTTGGCGAAACTCTTGTCAGATAGCCTATACTTTCTGCGTGCTCGTAAAACTTTGGGTTCTTAAGCATAGCAGCCTCACTTATGACGGGGGTATCCCTCAGAAGGCTCATGGGCACATTTCCGGGCAGGCGAGCTCTGGTCGACGGCAAAATTCCCTTCTGACTAGGTACGAGGAGAACGGGAGACGCACGCCAGAATCCAGACGCTATCCAACGCCCAACCGTTGCATCTGGCGCAGAAGTCTCCAGCTCGAAGCGGTTAACAGTAAACGCTTTCAGTTGTTCTTCGACACCTGGAAGGAGCGATGCCGTATGCATTTCACTTTCGTATACACAGCGAGCCATAATTCCAGCCATGGCGAGAATTTGACTGTTCCAGTCCTTCACAAACGAGTTTGACATGTCTACAGCCGTTCTCTCCATGGTAGGGATCAGCTGGTTGAGAGCAAAGTGTGATTTGAGGCCGGTACTTTGCCTCGTTGGGAAACCAATGAAAATTTTAGCATCGTTAAAAGTGGGTGGGAAGATGTAATCCGTGAAAGGAGGACCTAATGATGAGCTCTCCCGGTCTTTACGGGTGTATGAGAGCATCGACATATGAGCACGCTTAGGTGGCGGCTTCATGACCGTGTCCTGCATACTCTTGCGAAAAGATGAGGAAACGCTAACATCAACAGTAGCGTCTATACGGTGGAGAAATGAAACCGCTTCGGTATACTCAGCCTGATCCTTTGACGTTGTAACAAGTGAGGACATAAGCGATTTGCCGAAACTCAAGAGTCCAGTTGCAGAGCTCAAGTCTGGTGGTGGCGACTGCGTAGCGTTTAGATACTTGAGCTCAACTTTCAGAGGCGTCGACGACATTTCAGCGAGTTTGAGAATCTTGGTGGGAGAACGCGGCTCCAATCTCTCTGGGAATCTCAAAGGTGTCGGCGGCGATGACGTCTTTCGAAATTCGAAGAGCAGACGCGAATCTAGCTTTAGCTCAACGCGGTCCAGAGGAACGAGCATCAAGCTTTGGCACAAGAAGGCAATGAATTTGACCAAGTCAGGGAGACGGCCCTCCTTGCGGTATGGAAGATCTATGACCGTACCCTTGACGTAAGGCATTTCAGGATTGCTCGAGTAATTGAGCTGGTCTCCAACGAAACGGAAGGCCATCACACTTTTACCAGAGTGCACTAGTGGCTCATCGGTCAATTCAAATACCGAGTAAAACCCGACGCCAAAAGCGCCAATTTTCGACTCATTAGGGTTACCGCGGGCGATCTCCCTGAGCCGATTCCAGTCATCTGTCTCGAAATCAGCACCATCATTCCGGAAGAGTAGCTTTTGAATCGGAGCTGTATGAATTGCACTCGCTGGAAGCCCGTCACTTGCTTCCGACGACTCAAACTGTATTGTCGCCACCGTTGCGCGGGCGTCGGCGGAGTTTTGGAGAAGCTCGCGGTACAAGGCGTAATCCACGGGATATTTTGTCAAAGTGCGCGTTATAAGCGCACGATGATTAACTGAAACGGCCTCGGACTTTGCCTGCTTCTCGGATCGGAAGCGAGCATAGTCCATTTCTTGGGCAGGTATCCCGGAGATCGGCTTTGTGTTCTCACGAAGTCCCAGATCACACAGGGCCTTGGACTTGCCAGTGGGTCTTGCATCAGGTGTAGCTTAGCTGTATGGGTGGGTCTTGCCAAATGTCGATGACGTAATCGACCTCGCCCGCTAGTCATAATCCGGGTTGTTCCTGAGCGACACGTTGGCTGCAGACTGCTGCTCCCCCAGCCCCGCTACCCACGCCTGCAAGCTGCAAGACGGCGCATATAGCTTCGGGCAAGGGTCTAGGTGCATGCCTAGCACACCGAGCGGCAAGGGTGAGAGACCAGCCGATGCCCTTGCCGACCACGCAGGGGTCTCGCCAGATGCGCCCGCCATTGCCAAGTCCAAGGGCACACATTCAATGGTATCGGAGAGTCAACGGGCCACTATATGTGCCTTTGTGAACGATCATCGTGGCTCGCGCTTGAGAATAGACGTTTTCGTCTTGAAACCAGTGGCTGCATTATCAAACATGCGGGGGACATCAACAGTCTAGAACTGTATATACACCGATTTTAGGAAGCCGAAGCTAATTATTTTGCCTTCCTTTCTTGATAATGACATAAATCGACTACATACAATATAACATGATCCAATACCAGGTTGCTTTTCGGCAAGCCGTGGAGGCCACTTCTCGGGTGATACACCCGACATTACCTCCAGGGCCCATGTAAACAGCATCATACCAAATAGTACCGAATAATAACCGGCACACCCTAAGTAGCTTTCTTCAAAGACAGCAGGGGCTCTGCGTTATCTGTGCGGCGTAGCAGCCGCGCCCGTATCTCGCAGGTGGATGCGGCGGTGCCGTGCCAAGGACGAAGAGTCGCTGAAAGGTCGCTGGCATACGTCACACGAATATGGTTTTTCGCCCGTATGTACGCGATTGTGTACGGTTAGCGCACTGCGCTGAGAGAATTTCTTACCGCAAACAGTACAGCGGTTGAGTCGGATCCCCAGGTGTATTTTCTCATGCCGTATCATGCCGCTCTTGCGGACGAAGCAACGCCCACAAGTCTTACATTTATGGCTCTTTTGCGGTAATCGGACTTGAGGCACGGGCGGTGGAGCAGCGTTTGGTTGGCCCGATTGCGAACTAGCGCGTCGTGAAGCCTCAGCGAACTGCTCAGGAGCTGCAAAGCCTGGAAGTGGCGCGTTAGGCTGTAGCGGCGATAGATCCGACATTCGCGAAGAGAACGGGTTACTTGAGGGCGGCGTGTAGTATGCTTGCTGGAACGCGGGGGGAAACGCCACATTTCTGGATAAATAAGAAGGTCCGGCCAGTCGCGGGGGCAGTCCGTAGCCACCGCCATTGACGATATTCACTGGTTGTGGTACCTTACGGGAAATAGCACCATCCACAATCCGAAACTGGTTCAAAGAGCTGGTGGAATGCGCGAGGTGACGTTGTGGCGGACTCTCTGGACTAGGCGGCTCAGTGAATGCGGCCGCGTTAGTCGGTAAGGGCAGAATACGGCCAGCGAGGTCGTCGCCACCATTCATTATGAAATTCAAATCCATACTATTGCGCATGATATCGTTCGTTAGTACCCATATACTGCAACGGCACAAGCTTCAGCCTTGTGTTGAGTTGGCAAGAACGCTGCGATAAGGCGCCAGGCGTTCGACTCGAGCGGAATATGCAGGTGCCATTTTTGGCGCATCCCCCGTGGGAGAGGGGAAGACGTACCGACCCCGGCCCTGCATGACACGGGTGGCCATCGACAGAGATTGGGGGACGGGCAAATGGTGGCAAGCATGCACGAGCATCACAATGAGATTGCCAACAACCAAAATGGCAAGCACCCACGTTTGGGTCCCCCTGCTGGCGCGTTGTCAGAGCCGCACATGGAGCCATGACTCTCATGCGGGCTTTTTGTTAGGGCCGCGCGGACCCCCACACCGCGAAGGGCCGCGTCGCCGTGGCCTGCAGGGCAGCTCGCGCCGCCGCAGTGCAGCTGGCCAGTGTCTGTGGATCGGGCCTGTAGCCGCGTCCTGCCGACGTCCGCGGCCTTGCATGCGTCTGCACGGTGCCTGGGGCCGTGCCCAGGTCGGTCTGAGATCCGAGTTTTAAAGTGCGGCGACGTCGGGACCACCGGCACCGCGACGATCGTTAATATGAGCGCACCAACTTCACCGGTGCTCGAAGGCTTGTCTACTGCCCAGGCGACGCTCCGTGCACGGCCCCCACTAACCGGCGGCCACTGGCAAAGTTTTGCGGGATTTCGTCATCCGCTGTGCATAACAGGATTTCCCTTGTCATGCAAGCCTGCTGACGTTGGCTGCCGTATCCGCCGATCCTCGTGCATGAGTCCGAGAGGCGTACATTTGCGCCGTGACGGATGGGCCCGCATTCCCACTCGGCCTATAGGAGTAGAGTATGGAGGTGGCAAAAACAACGTTAGGGTGACTCGTACCCATGATCTACAGTTTGGGGATGCGCTAGCAAGCATTGCAGGCTGTTGGCGAGTGATAGCCCCTGCGAAACAAGCACGTGCCCTGTTGGGGACCAACATGGCCCGCGTCTAGGAAGCTCGAGAGCAATTAAAATTAGCTAGCTTCAGCCTAGACCCCTTGCACTAAACCATGCAGAGCTCATGGTAAAGTCGTATTGCATGGTACGGCAGCTTCTCGGTAAAATTCGTGTTAAGCGACCCCGGCTGCTGCTCGTGCGGCGTCCCCATCCGGCCGCCCATTGCTCCGCCGGCTCGCCAGAAAATTTACCGAGAGCTTAGTATGCAAGTCTCACTGCACTTTTCTGCACGGTTTAGCAGTATCGGGGTATTTGGCCCTAACCCCTGCGCCAAGCTAGAGCCTTGGGAGGAGGCGCAACCCAACGACCCCTCTCGTTGCCACGGCCGTGGCGTTTCTACTCCTCTCTTAGTCACCGATATGCTGCACGATAGTCAGCTGGCAGTCGGTGCGCGCGGTCCAAATGCCACAGGGTAACCATGCCTGCAGAACCCGCTGCATGGACGGGGACGCTCCAAGGCGGGCCTCGAACACCCCCACCTCGGCTGCTTACGCATCCATCGACTTTAGGTCTCAGCCGGCCGCTGCTTGCCTGCACATAGGAATCAGCGAGCACCTTGTCCCAAGCCCGTTCCGAAGCGAGCCCATGAAGCTGATCCAGACAGAGCGCACGCGTGCAGCCCTGGTTGAGTATTTTGAACTCAAGTCGGTGCGCACTGCACAGTCGGGCGACACGCAACAATCTGCCAGTGGTGATCAGCGCAAGTACTCGGATCAGTGGATTGATCACGCTTTTCTGATCAACATAGCTAAGGATCTGGGCCCGAGTCATAGCTTGGCGGACCTTGTCAAAGGGACCGCAGTATTCAATGAGCCCCCGCCCGCGCCAACACCCAAGTCCAAGGAGTACCTGGCCCTCATGGACCGGTTGCGGCGTGAACAAGAGGAGCGCGAGTACCAGGAGCTCACGGGCCTCAAGGCCAGCCCAGTAGGTCCGTTGTTTGGACCTGGAGAGGCAAAGGAAGTCAAGGAGGAAATCACGACTATCTTCAACATTCTCATCTCTGGTGGTGCCGTGGCTGCCGCATTGTGGTACTGGACGGCATCATGGGAGCCAGGCTCTCGAGTTCTGCTGGCTCTTTTCGGTGCGATCTTGACTTTGGTGGCCGAGGTCGTTGTATACTTAGGCTACAAACGGCGTATTGAGGAGGCTCGTGTCATCGAACGTCGCAAGAAAGAGACAAAGGTTGTCAAGCAGGTAATTGGACCTACCGACGCTGTTGTCGTCGACAACGAAATCGATGCGAAACTTCTGAACCAGCCAGTGGTAGGTACCACCACGATCAAACCCCTGAAGGCCACAGAAGCCAGTGGTGTGGCCGACAGTAAACCTCGCAAGCGTCGGGTCTGAACTTTCAACTAGGTCGAGCGCTCGCGCCAACAGAGGTGCTGACCACTCGCGGCACAACTGGCTTCTTCTCAGAAACGTTAGCGCGTACACTGACGCTCACTAGTGGTGGGGCAGCCGGTAATTGTTCGGGGCTCACCGACTTGAAATTGGCTAGTCGGGTCTGATTGTAGCCCCAGCGCAACACAATTGAATAAAGCTCCCAAACGGAGAATTCGGGCCACAGCGTCGATACGAATTCAATCTGGCAGTTTTCAACCGCCTCCCAGCACATGAAGTCACTAAGACGGGTCTCACCGGACGTACGAATGAGAATGTCAAGCGGCTCGCTACTCTGTCCGATATAAGTCTTTTCCTCGAATGACTTTTCCGAAATGTGAGGTGGGCTCGAGCGACGACTGACCGCATCCTCGGCAAAGTGCTTGGTCGCCTGAGCCATGTCATCACGCGACGTGTAAGGGCAGCAGATGTTGACAACCATCTTTGTGTGAGCTTGCGTCAAATCCTCAATCTTCTCAATGCGCTCAAGAATATCTTTCTCGAGCATAGCCCGGTTACCCCAGACTTTGATCTTCCACCCATGTTTATGGGCAGCAGACTCCTGGTCCTTGACCAGGTCCCACACACGCGTGCGTACCAGATCGAAGAGCAAATCGGCCTCCTCTTTAGACCGGTTGAAGTTCTCGATTGAAAACGCGTAGACGGTCACGGTCTTGACACCAAGCTTCGCGCATGCTTGAAGCACGCGAAGGAAGGCCTCAAAGCCGGCGAAGTGGCCCTCGCCGCTCTCGAGCGTATATTTTTTCGCAAAGCGACGGTTTCCATCCATCACGAACGCGATGTGATTCGGAATGGGGCCTGTACGCAGAATACCAGCGGCGAGATCATGGGTGAAACGCGCACCGTATTGCAGAATTGGAAAGTTGGCTGCCCATTTTACTGCTTCCATTTTGATATTATGCCAACTAACTGGAGGTTGGGAATGATGTTGTGTATCCCCTTTTATGTCCTCCATACACCGCTCGCGAAATGAGGCTCCCGATGCCGCACGTGACGGTATGAGGCTCATGCCCTCGAAGCGGCTGAAAGTTTGGCATTATATCAAAATATATATTTATTAAATATGTACATGTTGTAATGACACGTCAATACTCTAATTGGCGTCATGACCACCTCCGTCCTGCGATCAATCTATGGCGCGTGGAGCCAGGGTTGGCGCAAGCCCAGCATGCACCTAGCGAGGTTAGGCGCCGTACTCGTCACGCTCCAGTTCCATAGCCAGCTGCCATTGAGCGGGCGAGAAGGCGAGGTCCCCGGTTACGAGCGCCGCGCAGACCCTAATTCCATTAGCAACGCGCAGAACGCCCTTGACAGGTAGCGTCTCTGGGCGCCTTACACGGTATCGCACGGTATCTTTGACGTCCTCGACGAGGTGGTAAATACGGTTGCGTGTGTTTCCGAAAAGCAGCCGTGACGGCGCTCGCCGCAAATCGGCCATGCTGTTTCCTCGCGTACCCCAAAGGAGAACCTCTCCCATAGACGTCAACGCCAGATGCTGCCGATAAAAGCTTGCCATGTCCACTACATCCGTCGCCCCACGCTTTCTGGTCAAATTTTTGATATGCAGCGTGCTGTTGTAGGAGACTTTCCCCCTAACTACCTCACCTTTAGATGAGATAGCGACGAACGCATTTCGATTGTAATCGTAGAGCTGTAAACGCACGTAGCTTCCGCCATAGCGCAGCTGCTCGCTGAAATCGTGCACGGGCTTTGGCTGTACGTAGCGTGTTTTCAGTGGTGTACCTCTGTCGTCCAGTAACTGAACCCAATATATTTGCGGCCAAGCCGAATCGGTGAGGTATACGAGGCCATGGCGCAGGATGACCATGTCGACCACATGTATCAGAGCCTGCTCGTCTGCTGGGTCTGTGTTTGGCACGACGCGATAGTCTACGTGCGGCCAAAGTAGCCACTCGGTCCACCACACAATGCCGATACCGCGCACGAGCAGGGCATGAAGGCGCTTCCCGCTGCGGGCCAGAACGAGCCGGTTCTGCAGGTCGTCAATGGTCAATGGGAGCAGGACTCCCAAAGGGTAAAGCGAGTGCCAGACATAGATCCGATTTTCGGTATCCATGGCATGCACGAGATCCAATCCGGCCCAGACGCGGATGAACACAGAGTTCTCGCGCGTTGCAAGCCTTCTCGCCGGCGTGTCGCTGTCGAACTTGTCGTTCAACCACACCCCAAATAACTCGCCGGAGGTGCTGAGCACCAACATTGCCGTACGAGATGCGGCAATATCGCGAATTGGGAACTCTGGAAGTAGCGAGTACGGCGCCGGTGGCATTGCCGAGGTCACCTCGTCGCCGCGGGGCCGCCAAAAATATATGCAGGCGTGGTAGCGGCGGCAGTATCGGGCAAACGGCGACCCTGCGATCTTCTCATCCCCCTGGCCGAACTCGCTGTCAAAGAGCCTCTCCCAGTTGCGGGCGCCGGCCACGAGCCGCCGCATGCGGCGATTTGTGTTCTGTAAACTTGCGATGTCCCGCATTGGAAGCATGTGCACGAGAACCTCGCGGAAAATATCCTCAAACGCCGAGGACTCCGGGAACCCCATGATGGGCCCAGTGCATGTAACCCCCGGCAGCCCAGCGTCCACGGGCGGCGGGAAACTACGCACAGTGGTGCACGGATATTCCGTTGGTGGGCAGCAGAGGCGCTTATCGGCCCGACACTGACGTTCGCCAATTTCGAACCCTCGCCCCAAATGGTGGTGGGGTGACGGCGAGCCGACTCCACAAGCGTGGGCTCGCTCGGGGTAGCAGCCTGCCGGGCCAGGCACCAGGCCCTTGGGCACACAACCCACCACGCCTGCCCTCCCAGCAGCTGCCTGGTTGAGATGGTCCGCCGAGCGCGCTTGCGCGGCGCGCGCCGGGCTCCTTGCCCTGATCGCCCACCTCCCAGCTTGGCCCAGCAAAGGCAAGGAGGCAAGCCGAAGCCAAAGCCATAGGCGCGAGCGGCTGGATCACCACCAGCCAGCAGCTCCCAGCAGCGGCGGGGCAGCCTCTGTGTCAGCCCACGTGTAACCAGCGAGCCGCGTACGCATCGAGCCGAAACTCCCCCAACTTCCTCACACAACGCAATGTCTTCGAAAGCAGTGATTCTTGTCGGCGGCGACACGCGCGGCACGCGCTTCCGCCCGATTAGCCTCAGCGTCCCGAAGGTTCTCTTCCCTGCCGCAGGCAAGCCGCTGCTGGCCCACGCCGTGGACGCGGTGGTGTCGCAAAAGGCGGCCGACGTGCAGGAGATCCTGCTCATTGGCTTTTACGAGAACTCTGTGTTTGACAACTTCATCGCCGAGGTCAACCACCGCTACCCCGACGTGAACATCCGCTACCTGCGCGAGTACCGCGCGATGGGCACCGCCGGCGGCTTGTACCACTTCCGCGACCAGATCCTGCGCGGCAAGCCGCAGAACGTGTTTGTGATCAACGCCGACATCTGCTCGTCGTTCCCGCTCGCCGACATCAAGCAGACGCTCGTCGACAACAACGCGCGCGCCGTCATCATGGGCACGCGTGTGCCCAAGGGCATCTCGCCCATGTTCGGTTCGATCATCTCGGACGACCACGGCAAGGTCCTGCACTACGTCGAGAAGCCCGAGGAGTCGGTGTCGACGCTGATCAACGGCGGTATCTATCTGCTCGACGTGTCGGTGTTTGACTACATCGCCAAGGCCAAGGAGACGCACGAGGCGCGGGCGGGCGCTGCGCTCTCCGAGGAGGAGGACGACAGCGAGAAGCTGCAGCTCGAGCAGGACGTGCTCCCCCTGATTGCCGACGAGGGTCGCCTGTACCAGTACACGACGACGTCGTTCTGGCGCCAGGTCAAGGAGGCGGGCTCGGCGCTGATCGCCAACCGCCTGTACCTCGACGAGCTGCAGGCGCGCGACCCGAGCGCGCTGGCCTCGGGCGCCAACATCAAGGGCCCCGTCGTGATCGACCCCAAGGCGCGCGTCGACCCGACGGCGATTGTCGGCCCGAACGTCGAGGTCGGCCCCGGCGCCAAGATCGGGCCCGGCGCGCGCGTGCGCGACGCCGTGCTGCTCGACCGCGCCGAGGTCCGCGAGAACGCGGTCGTGCTCAACGCGATCCTCGCGCCCGGCGCGCGCGTCGGCCGCTGGGCCCGCATCGAGGGCTCGCCGACCGCCGTCAACGACTACGACACCTACGCGATCAAGGACGGCATCAAGGTCCCGCGCACGGCGATCCTGGCGACCGACGTGTTTGTTGCCGACGAGGTCCACCTGCAGAACAGCATCGTGCTGCCGCACAAGGACATCAAGACGGACGTCAAGAACGAGATTGTGATGTAAATTAGCCTATGCGCTTGCTAAACGTTAGCTAAAAACTAGAGTGGACGACGCAGCGGCTACTGCTTCTGCTGCTGCTGCTCGTGGGAGAGCGACGACAGACGGCCCTCCTCGCTGAGGGTGTTGGCGATGAACTCGACCTCGCCGCGCTTGCGGCCCTCGCGCAGCCAGTCGGCGGCGATCTCGCGAGGCCACCCCGTGAGCGCGTTGACCTCGGCGACGGCGTCGACGACCTGGCCCTGCGACAGCAGCGTCTCGGTGCGCGCGAGCACCGACTCGATGTCGCTGCCGACGGGCATGCCCGACTTCTTGACCAGCAGGCCGCTCAGCAGCCACGAGCCGAGGTGGCCGCCCACGCCAGCGTTCTCGGGCGCCAGGCTCGCGCGGCGGATCTCGGGCGCGATCAGCGCGAAGCGCGCGGCGAGCTGCGCGTGGCTCAGCACGCCGTAGTTCTGCACATCCTCGGGCACCGCCTTGAGCGCCGCGGTCACGAGCGGGTCGCTCGGCATCGTCTTCCGGATCGCCTGCAGCGCCGGGCGCAGCGGGCGCGCCTCGCCCTGCAGCAGGCCCTGGAGGTGGCCGAGCGCGACAAAGAAGTTGACGACGTTGTCGTTGCCCGACAGCGCCTCGCCCGTCGTCACGACGGTGTTCTGCAGGTCGCCGAGCGACGAGCTCAGCTCCTGCAGCTTGCCGAGGCGGCCGCCGCGCTCGGACTCAACCAAATCCTGCACGCGCTTGGCAAAGCCCGAGGTCAGGCTCACGTACTGGCTCTGCAGGCGGTTGTTGGCCTCGGCGACCACGGCCTTCTTGGTCGCGTCGACCTCGCGCTTGAGGCGCGAGTTGTAGACGTCGACCATGTGCTTGCGGTTCTCCTCAAACTCGGCGAGCAGCTCGCCGATCTGCTGGTTGAGCGCGGTCGCGAACTTCTCGGCCTGCTCCTTGAGCTTGCGCTCGGTCTCCTGGTTCGAGGCGGCGCGCAGGTTCGCAACGTCGCCCGACGCCTTCTGCAGCGACTTGAGCAGCGCCTGCACGTGGCCGTCGCCGAGCTTGGCCTTGTTGGCCGCGTCGATCCAGCCGTTCACGGTGTCGACGACGGTCGACAGCGACGCGTCGAGGTCGTGCGGGGCCACAATGTGCGGCAGCGCGTGCGTCGGCGGCGCCGCCGCGGCGAGCGCCGCCGCGGCGAGCACCGCCGCGGCGAGCCCGCTGCGCGAGGTGTCCAACACGCAGTGGTGGGACGACGCGCCCGCGTTGACCGCCGCGGACGTGTCGGTGCCCGACGACCACGAGGCGGCGACCGACGACGACGGCGAGTCGAGCAGCCTCGGCTCGGGTGCGGGCGCGACGCAGCAGTACCTCAAGGCAATCCTGACCGAGTCGATGGTCGCGTCGCTGCCGCTGCCGCCCTCGCAGAAGCACGAGGTGCTGCAGCTGTACCGCGGCGAGGCCGAGTAGCGCGCGCGCGCGGCCATAAAAGAAGAAAGCTGAGGGGCCGCCGGCGGCCCCTTTATATATTATTTGTTTACCAGCAGCTCCAGTAAAGTGTCCAGCGGTGCGGCCGCCGCTAGTACGGCACGCCGCCCGGGCCCATGTGGACGCAGTCCGGGTTCTCGGCCCACTGCTCGGCGCTGACCCACATTTTGGTGAACACCGACAGGCCCGCGAGGATCGAGCCGCCGACCCACGTGAGGTACTTGCGGTGCGGGCGCGCGTCGATGCGCAGCTTGGCGGCGTGCGGCGCCGCCGCGCGCAGCTCGCGGACGAGGCGGTCGCCAAAGCCGCGCGTGAGCGTCGCGCCGCCCGACAGCACGAGGTTGCGGCACAGCGCGTCGCGCAGGTCGCGGTCGGCGCGCGCGACGCTGTCGGCGACGAGCTGGTGCACGCCCGGGTCCTCGGAGCCGATGATGTGCGGCCGGAACAGCAGCTCGGGCGCGCGGAACGTCTCGGCGCCGAGCTCGATCACCTGCCCGTCGGGCAGGCGGTACTTGGGCCGGTCGGCGAGCGCGAGGTCCTTTTCGGCGCGCTGCGGGTCGAGCGCGACGTAGCAGTGCTTCTCCTTGATGTTGCGCACGATCTCCTTTTCGGCCGACGTGGCGAGCGTCGTGCCCTGCTTGCGCAGCAGCAGCTGCAGGTGCTCGGTCACGTCGCGGCCGGCGGTGTCGGCGCGCAGGATCGCGGGCGCGAGCGCGAACCCGCGGTACACGGGCACCGCGTGCGAGACGCCGTCGCCGCAGTCGAGCACGAGCCCCGTGGTCTGCCCCGTGGCGTAGAGCGCGAGCACCGCCTGGATGCTGAAGTAGAGCGCGGGCACGTTGAACGTCTCGAACATGATCTGCGCGGCGACCTCGCGCTGCCGCCGCGGGTTCAGCGGCGCCTCGGTGAGCAGCACGGGGTGCTCCTCGGGCGGCACGCGCAGCGCGCCGCCAAACACGTGCTGCCACACGCGCTCCATGTCGTCCCAGTCCTCGACGCGGCCGTGCGCCATCGGGTAGCGCAGGCGCAGCAGTCCGCGCGCGTCGTCGGCGGCCGCGCCGACAAACACGTCGCCGTCGAGCACGCCCGCGCCGCCGGGCATCGTGCGCGCGTGCTTGGGCCGGCCCACCATCGTCGGGAACAGGACCTTGGGGTGCTCCTCGCCGGCGATGCCCGCCTTGATCGTGCCCGAGCCGTTGTCGATCACGACGGGCTGATTCACCAGCACGTCCTCCATCGCGCGGGGTGGTGCCTGCCTGGGGGTGGAGCCTGCCGGGTTACGCGGGTTCTGGGGCTCGACGACGCGGCACGCGTGTTTGGGACGGACGGCCGCGCGGCGCGAGCTGTCTGTCTCCCAAGCCAGCCAAGCCTGGCCAAGCCACTCCGCGGGGTCTCCCTGCTGACAATGGCCGACCTCGCCAAGTTCATCAGGGATGCGCCGCCGGGCGAGCTCGAGGCCGTGCGCAAAGGTACGTAGAGAGGCATTGGGCGGCGTGCGGCCGCGCCGCGCAGGAAGGATTCCCCGCGACCCGGGCGTCGCCCCCCTCCTGCCCCGCTCCGAGAGCAGAACAGACTAACCAAGACATCGACACACTGACCGGGGGCAACCACTCGGTGGGCGTCGCCGTCGCGCGCGAGGTCGAGCAGTACAACGTCGCGAACCTGCGCATTGTCGCGGTGCGCAACTTCAAGACCGTGCTCTCGCAGTACAACCGGCTGAGCGACACCGAGTTCACCTCGACCGGGCTGAGGTTCACCGTCGACCACCAGACGGGCGCGACGTCGGCCGTCGAGGACTATGAGCCGCTGTCCGCGGCGGCCAAGAAGCTGCAGAAAGAGCTCGCCGCGTACGTCGCCGACCACTACCCCGGCGAGAGCGTGTGCGACGTGTTCGACACCGCCGACGGGCTCGCGGCCGTCGTGGTCGGCCGCAAGCTCAGCCCGCACAACTTCTTCAACGGGCAGTGGACCGCCGAGTACACGATCGGCAACAAGGAGGTCGGCGGCGAGATCCGCGTCGACGTGCACTACTTCGAGGAGGGCAACGTGCGCCTCAAGTCCAAGACGACCGTCGCCGAGACGGCCGCGTCGGGCGACGCCGCGGCCGTCGTCAAGGCGATCGAGCGCGCCGAGAACGCGTTCGAGACCGAGCTCAACCGCACGCTCGTGGGCGTCAACGAGTCCGAGTTCAAGGCGCTGCGCCGGCAGCTGCCGGTCACGCGCTCGCAGATGGTGTGGGGCAAGGCCGTCGGCAGCTATCGCCTGGGCCGCGAGCTCGAGGGCGCGGGGAAGTAGTATGTAGATAAATTACGGTGATGCGACGGGGCCGCTTTGCGCGGGTCGAGCCGTCTGCGGGGATCAGGCGCCCGGCGCGCCCGGCGCGCGCGTCCTGGCCGCCGGCTGGCCGCCGGTTCCGGCCGCGCCGGCAGCGACACGGGGAGGCTACCAAAAGTAGTGCACAAGCAGCCACAGCAGAACCAGCACGCCGAGCGCCGTGCCGACCGTGCGGAAAATCGGGTGCCCGGCGGCGGCGGCGCGCTGCAGGCGCCCGGACGACGACCGCAGCGAGCCGAGCATGCTGCCGAACGTCTCGGTCGCCGAGTCGATCAGGCTGTGGTCCGAGGCCTGCTGGTAGATGTCTGTCGTGACCTGCCGAATCGACGCCAGCTTGCCCGCCAGGTCGTTCAGCCGCTCATCATTCTGCTGCTCCATCGCGGCGCGGGGAGCGGTGGGACAACAAGTGTCAGCTGGGCCGGGTGCAGCATGTGGAGAGCCGGCGGCGCCTCTGCCGAGCCCAGCGGGCACGGCCGGCCGCCGCCCAATTCGGTGCCCAAATTTAGGGCCAAGGAAGGGATGCTATTGAGTGTACTGTATAAAGATGCAAAGTGCGCGACCGCGCGCGCGCCTGTGTGCAGCGCCGCCGGCAGCGCCGCAAGTAGCGCGAGACGAGGCATGCTACGTCGCATACGAGTATTCGCCGTAGGCGCTCGCCGGCGGCGCCGACGGCCCCTCGGCGGGCGCTGCCGTGGCGACACTGCTATGCCGTGACGCATCGCCGGGGTATGGCAGCGGCGCGCGCCCGGGCGACGGCGCCCAACCGTCGGCCGAGCTGCCCGTGGGGTAGGCGTGCAGCGGTGGCTGCGAGGGCGCGGCCGGCGCGCCGGGCGCCCAGCTGGCGGCAGGC
>JANIVI010000064.1:0-27204 GCA_030555755.1 Wickerhamiella kazuoi | reverse complement strand
CTGGACTAACTTTTTAGTTGTTATCTTGCATCTGATGTTAACGCATATCCGTGAGCAATGGTCTGGCGAAGACTATGTGAACAATATGGGGATCTCGGGTGCTCAGATGATCCTGGTCATAAAGCTGACTTCTTACGCGTGGGATGTCTACGACGGTGGCAAGCCCAAGGCAGACCTCAGTGAAACACAGCAGCTTTCTCGAGTCACTGAGCCGCCTTCGTTTTTGCGATATCTTTCATGGTGCTTTTTCTTCCCTGCAGTACTAACGAGCCCGTCGTGCACATATCGGGAATACAGCGACTGGCTGGATCTGAGCATGTTCTCCATCCTTGCTAAGCCTCAGCCACTCCCTAGCCAATCTCCTCGCCAATCTGGGTCCGCCAGCCCGCGGGTGCGGTCACCGTCTCTGGCTAAACGGTCCCCCGCCTCGTCTGAAGAATCGCTCAGCGACGTTAATGGACCAGACACGAAGGAGTTGCTCGACAAGCTTCCTGTCGCTCTGCGTATTCCTCAGAGTGGCCACATGGCACTTTTGAAGGCGATTGAGGGTGGATTTTGGGCATTTCTTTACTTCCAGTCGGCGAACTACGTCTCGTCGGAGTATTTGTTCACCGCTGAGTACACAGCACGTCCGTTCATTCAACGCATCCTATATTTGTGGCTACTTGCTTTCAGTTACCAGCTCAAATACTTCGTTGCATGGACATTCACAGATGCGGCTTGCATTCACAGCGGCATTGGCTTCAATGGCCTTGTGCAGGGTAAAGATGGTTCCGTGCGGAAGCGCTGGGACAGACTCACAAATGTGCGGCCTCTGGCAGTCATTTCGGCGCAAAACGCACACAGCTACATCAACAACTGGAACATTAACACGAGCAAGTGGCTGAGGAATTATGTCTACCTACGTGTCACGCCCAAAGGCCGTAAGCCGGGGACGGTCTCAACACTTGCCACGTTCGTGACGTCCGCATTCTGGCACGGTACACGCTCAGGCTACTATTTGACCTTCGTCCTTGCCGCTGCCCTCCAGATCTTTGGCAAGCTTTATCGCCGCCGCCTACGGCCCGTCTTTGTCGGTACCAGCTACGAGCTCTTTTACCATATTTGCACGTGGGTCAATACGCAGCTGGCATTCGGCTTCGCGGTGCAGCCTTTCGTACTGCTAAACATCGGTCCATCCCTGCGTCTGTGGGCAAACGTTTACTTCTACGTGGTTCTGGTGCTGGCAGCAAGCTGGGTCGTCCTGGCTGGCCCGCTGAAGAAGCTGTCAAGCGGCCTCTTGCATGAGCTGAAGCGCGATATTGCACAGAATGAGTAGCGGTAGTGCCTCAGCAGTGCCATCCAAATGCATAAATTATTATATATTTCAAATACTGATTCTCTGGTGTGTTTGTCTGTGGCATGTACAGCGGATACACACGGAGACCTTGCCTTGCCACTCATGGATCCGCTGACGCATCGGGGCACGATACTTGCCCAGTGGAGGACAGCCAGGCGACGCGCGACTGCCCCACAGCTGAGGCAGATGGAGAAGACGCTGGCGCGCGTGCGCGAGCGCATCGACAACCGTCAGTATTATGAGGCTCACCAGGCGGTCCGCACCGTGGTGGCCCGGTACGTGCGACAGAAGAACTACGAGGACGCCGCTGAACTGTTGTACAGCAGTAGCCTCCTCCTACTACAGGCTGGCGAGTCCGGTTCAGGCATTGACCTGCTCCAGTATCTTCTGACAATCTACGAAACTGCCAAGGTGCCGCTCGACATTGTTTCGAAAGGCCGCGTCGCCCAGATTGTGTGGCAGATCGCGCCGGCGGATCCGTCGCTGCGTCAAGTCGCGCAGCAGGTTGGCGCGTGGGCGAGCCGCAACGGCGGTTTTGCCACGGGCGACCCTGAACTTCACCACGTTTTCGGCCTGCAGCTGAGCCGCGCGGGCCAGGGCCAGCTCGCCGAGGGCCATCTGCTCCTGGGCATCCGTGACTCGGCAATCGAGCTCGCGCGCATGCACCGCCGCTGGTACCGGGCCGACGACAATAAGGCCAACGCACCCCTCTACATTTCGCGCGGCGTGCTCGGGTACCTGTCCGTGGAGAACCTGCGAAATGTGCACGTTTATCTCGAAGAAGTGCTCATCCACTTTGCGGGCGACGTGGGCGTGCCAGCCACCCCCGTCGAGGGCGTGACAATCGTCGAGGGCCATCCGATTTTGACATTCCTGCAGCTGCTGGTGCAGACGGCCGAGACCAAGGAGGCTGTGGCTTACCGCGAGCTTGCGCAGCTTTACAATCCGCGCCAGTTTGGTGCGTGGAACGCTGTGCTCAACTACATCGAGGCCACGTATTTCGGCATCCAGGCGCAACGCCAGCTCAATCTTATGGACCTTATGGGCGGGATGTTCAGCGGGCAGTAGACAATGTGCGCCAGAGGTCACTAATGCTCGCCTCGTGCCCACTCAATTTCGACAGCTATGTTCTCTTACTATTTTTCGTGAGCAAAACGCAGGCCCCCACGCCGTGGGCCGTGGCGGAGACAGCAGTGCAAGTAGCGCGAGCAGCGCCAGCGGCGCCAGCAACGCAAGCAGTTACACTCTCCCCGCGCCCGCGCCAGCGTCGGCCCCCGGGCCAAGCGAGCTTGCGGCCAGCGCCGCGGCGAGCGGGTCGCGGTGGTGCGCGAGCATCGCCGCGTGGGCCTCCTCGTAGGTCATCCATGCGCGCCGCCGCTTACTGGCCTCGGGCCACACATCCTCGAGGGCCTCGCACGTCAATTCGTAAATGTAGAAGATTGTGCGCGGCGGTGGCGGCGTGCTGTCCGTCCAATGCTTGGGCGGGCGCCGGTCCAAGAACGTGCCCACGAGCGTGCGCACCTTGCACACGGCGCCAGCCTCCTCCCAGGTTTCACGCAGTGCAGCCTCCTCCAGAGTTTCGTCCGTCTCGGCGCCGCCCTTCGGGAGAACCCAGTGCTCGGGTCGTGCTTCCGACGAGACCACCAGTATGCGGCCGGCCTCGGTCGGGTGGTGGACAATGCCGCCGGCCACCACGCGAGCGCCATCGTCGGCGTAGCCTACGTTAGTACTCTTCCAATTGCACTCGCGGCCGCCACCGCCACCCATATGAACTGAATACCGTGCATATGCGGTCACATATTCACCTACGTTGCTTGCCGCGGCCTTGCCGCGCCTCCATGCTTCGAGCCATTTTCGCAGAGCCGACAAGTAGCGAGCCAGCAGCCTGCGGGAGGGGTCTGCAGTTAGTCACTAAATCAGGGATGCTGCCCAGCCTTGCCAACTGAAAGTGGGCATCCGCAACAGAGTAAGCCAGGTACCTGCGGGAAATTACACAATAGTCATTACCGAAAATACTTGAAAATATAGGCGCGCAAAAACACCGTGGGGTGGCCTGCAGATAAATGCCGCTCGCCACCTTGAAAAAAATAAAAAGCTGGCAGGCAAGCTGTGGGTGGCAGCCCGCTTTACCGAGGATAGTAGCCCTGTACAGTGTCCGGGGGAACCGCGTGCATCATGTTCTTGTCTGAGACCCGCACAGACGGTGCCTCATACGTGTGTCGCTGAGAGAAGCGCGACCAAAGCAGGCCAAGGATCACCATTGCCAGGATGCAGCCTATCGCGATCGCACACGATACCCCCACCACACGGCCCACGGACATAAAGTGCCGGGGTGGCGGCAACCGGTATACGTATGGCTCAGGAATAGGCTGCTGTAGCTCCGAGTAAAGCGTGTTGACGCGACCGGCGCTACCTTCGTTTGTAGCAACGAATAACGGCTGCCACTTTTGCCCATCATATAGCGCTGTTGAGGCATTGCCCCCAGAAGAGAGGACGACATTACCCGACACAGCCAAAAGCTGATCAGCGCCAAGCAAGTAAGCGCCCGTACTATTGCCAGAATTATCACTGTCACGGCGGGTATTACCTTGCTGAGATCGCGACGGCAAAATCTGAATCGACGCTATGTCGGTGCCCGCGCCAAACTGACTGTCGAGATTGTGCCAAGCTTCCTGCGACCATGCGATTAGATGTTGGCTCCCTTGGTCATCTCGTAAAGCCACAATGACCACAGCGCTACCGTTAACTTGCGTTGTTGTTACTGCTAGCGGCGATCCGTTCGGACTGCTCGATGCAGGAAGGGACGAGAAGCTATCGTTTCTGAAACTGTATCTGAGCACATTGGTCTTATTTCCATTCGCCAAAGTAAAGTCTCCGACAATGATAGCCTCATCTGTTGTGATGTAAGCGCCCCCTGAAGAAACGCTCGGAGCACGTAGTGTGGAGTTCTGGCTAGGGGTACGCCATTTCCCATCATCACCACTATAAATGCAGAACCCAGGACACTTGACATCACCTGCACCACTGAAATTACCGAGAACGAGCACAGTGCTTGAACCATTCCGACCCACCAACGAAACACTCGAGCCGGCTGAGCGGTCCTGCAGCCCAGGTGGCTGCATCGACGGAAACCCACGGCGCTCGATGTCATACGCGGCAATGCCATCAACTCTGGCAGAGCTCACGGTGCCCGAGAAGTCACCACCTAGCAACAGAGTCGTGTTGACAATTGTCAAAGAGTCGAACTTGGGCGCATTTCCAAAGTCGCCATCGGGCAAGCTGTAACTCTCGTTGCCGAGCACAGCCAAGATATTTTTCGCCGTGGAATTGTCGCTCGTGCGCGCAGTGAACCGTCCCGCCACGAAACTGAGTGTGGAGTTGAAATAAGCTCCGCTGTTGATACTGTTGGACGCTGGGAGTTCAGCTGCTCTTTTCCCGATGCCTCTGGCAGCTTTTGCCGAATCGTCATTGCCACTTTGGAATTTAAATGGCTGTGGCTTTACGTTCCATTGCGCATCTGTAGACACACCACCACTAGCCTTGCCTGATTGCAGTAAAATGGACCCAAAGTAGAACATGGTGCTCTGATACGACAAGCGCTGAGAGAGGTGGCCCGACACGGCGACATTTCCCATTGAGCTGCTCTCATCGGCATACCATTTACCATTTTGTGAATCCCATAATGGTAGGGTGGCGTTGTAACTGCTTCCAGAGCTGAACGCGATGGTCTCATTGCCGTCGAGGCTGAAAGGCACAATTGCTGAAACGCTTTGATTAAGGATATTTGCGAGACCATTGCCGTCTGTCAGATTGAAGACTGACTCGTAGCCCACAACGTAAGTGCTCCCATTTACCCCATAAACATTGCGAACTTCTGGCGCATTACGCACTTGAACCAGAGATTTGAGGCCGTCTTTTGTATTGTCATAAATAAGCACATTGCTGAAATTGGTGCCGGAAAGATTGCCGGCAATCATCAGAGAGCTGGCGGAAATATTGAGCAAGCCTGTGATCTCTGAATTTTCGCTGAGCTGTGACCCTATCGAGTTAATTACAGTCTTGCCGACTGCAAAAGTGTTATGATCAGCAGAAAAATTTGTAGGGAGAAATTCAAAAATGTTTCGAATCTTCACGCTGGCAGCACCAAGATATACGACCCCCAGCTGGGAAGCTGCAAATTCGTATGGCACCTGTTGACCTGCCACAGGAGTTATTTCGACGTAGGGTCGAAAGCCGTCACTTGGATCTAGAGTACCGTTGTAGACTGGATCATATTTGTCCTCGAGGTTGGTCTGCCACAGCAATGTGGTTTTCGGTGGTTCGTTAGCAGCGCTGTATACTGAGACATTCATCTGACCTCGCTGGCTGCATGTATTGGAAGCTGCGCAGCCAGGGGTATAAGCGAGCAGCGAGTAGTTTGCTGGTTGAGTAAGCTCTGGATAGTAACGAACAGATGTGGATGCAAACTCACTCTGGGAGGTGAGTCGTGCTGCCATGTAGTCAACAATCGATAACCAGTTGCCATTGAGGACTGTTCCATCAGATGTCTTGATGTTTTGACATTCGAGGGGCGTATTAAGTTCGTTGTTGGCTGTAATCATCACGCGATTGGTCTTGAGTGCAAAGCCTGAGAGGCCTGCATAATCACCATAATAGTCGAGAAGGGACAGAGTAAAATTGCGTGCGCCAACCTCGTTCACAAAGTCGAAATCAACATATTGCTGTTCGCTGCTTGGTGGAAGCGGACACCAGGCATCACAGCTCTGCTGCTGTCCAGTTGTTTGATTAACATAGGTCAGATTCATGATGCTGTTTGAGGGCACCGTGACAAGCCTGAACAGCTTCGTACCATTTTCCCCGTCCCCGGCCAGGTTATAAAGGCGCATTGAGGTGGCCTGCACCTCGCGTGCCATATTCACTGTCAGTTGGCTTGTTTTCGAGCCCTGCTCGGCCGTCCAGCGACCACTACCAGGGCATAGAATGGAGTTTGCGTCCGACCCTCCTGCGCTACCTTGAGCGACTACGTTTGCCGCACCAAGTGGCACGGGAGCCTCCGGCTGCTCTATTAGGCTCCCCCCTTGACCAGCTGTTGTATCTGCTGTCCCGTTCACAGGACTGCCAAACACACCACCGAAAATGATTGATTCGCCCAGCTGTGCGATTGCATTCACCTTAGCTCCACTTTGAAAGCCGCCAAAGGCCGGGACCTGCCAAGTCTGCAATTCATCATTCCACAAGCCAACGCCCTGTCCGCCTCCAAGCTGGAACTCGCCACCAACCCATACTGTTGAGCCATTGCACAACAACGCGTGTACTCCGCCGCTCAAAGTCACATTAGCGAGCGTGGAGACCTGGCCGGATGAAAGGTCCAGCTTTGCAATTCCAGAGGCTGGGGAATCACGTACCCTGGAAAAATTTCCTGCTATGATTGCAGTTTTACCATCACCCAGGACGCAGGATGCTTCTATAGTGCCATCCACTAGAAATGCGGACAAATAGGCATCAGGCTGTGACCCCGATTGGGTCAGTATATTGTCATTCTCCGTTACCGCACGGAGAACACTGTTCTGTCCTTGATACTTGATTGTGGACAACCCAGTGAAGGAGCCCACAATCCCAACCTGACCTAGCTGATTCGTATCCAGTTGCGGGTGCGATATGGATTGAGGCTCGGCCACGTCCGCAAGCCCCAGTGTAGGCAGAACTGCCGCTGCCAATAGCAGCCTCCGCTTTTTCATCTTTACTGGTGGTATGTGTTCACGACTGCCGTCGTCGGTCAGGAAATCTGATAAGCGCGCTCTGTTTACAAGCCTCAAGTCGAAGGGAAGTATCTATTTCCCCGAACCCGGTCCCAAACAACGACTTCTATTGATCACACCTACCCGACAAATTATGGGTGTATGATCGATGCTTCGAGCTCAAATAAGCTAGGTGGCTGTCCAGGGTCTGAGTTTTGTTTGTCCAGGCCCGCTCTTACCGTCTGGGAGGGAAGTCTTGACGATCCACGCAAGGGTGTTGGGCACATTCAGGGTACGGATCGGCAACGCAAGGGCGACTGCAGGCCCGCTCGTGCGCAATCGCCAATCTCTGTCCATAGCAAACTATGAAACAGGCTGTACTAAAACGTCTCAGTATAGCATTCGTCTACGAATGCTTTCTAGTATAATGTGCAGCTATGCTATACGTGATGCTTGACTTTGTCGCTCGATTTACCTTTGTCCGACCTGGCCCTGGGTGTATCAGTTGAAAGTGAGACAAGTCTAAATTTGGCTGCAAGCGGCCTTGACCTGAGATGACTGACAGTCTTCGGTTGAATCGGCCTCACTAAATGGCAATTCGAGAGCTCGTGTCCATCCTCAACCACTAAATACTGTCTTCCGCGCAACCTGGCAACATCACGTCGATAGACCACAGGCTCCACTATGCACCCTTACCCATTATATGTTTATCTTTTGCCTAGTCGGGTCATCCTTTGTTTCTCCTAACTTCAGGTGTTTGTCGCCACCGCACCAGGTCAGGTCGCTTTCATACGGCTTGTCTAACTTGCGAGAGAGGCGTAGGCTTGATTTTTACTTGACTAAGGGCCCAAACTCAAGCTCGATATGATATATGTGCGTCTGCAGATGGGGGTCTCACCTGTGCCCTTGTTCCCAGTCTGCGGCACAAGGCTCTGCATATGCATGCTGCAGTGCGTGAAGTTATGTCAGCGCAACGTGATTGTCCCATCACTTCTTTCTCGCCATTTGAGGCCGTCCGCTCGAGCAAGTTCCTTCTCACGTCTGAAATTAATACATGCATAGGCAACATAGCTAATTTTTATACTGCTTGTAAAGCTTGTCTTGCGCGGCCCAGATTTTCTGAAGTTTTTTGTATGCGCTCTTCGACAAAGGCTCACCGGCAGCATCGTGCGTCGGTAGGCCAGAATCGTCAAATCTGCTGTATTCGCTGCTCTGAAGAAACATCTCCTGAGGTTTAACCTTGGCTTGCTCGCGCTTCTGGCGCTCCTGCTCGTCGCGCTGCTTCTGCGCTTCGGCCTTGCGGCGAGCTTTTTCTTCAGCCGCGTACTCTGCGGCATGGCGTTGAGCAAGAATCTCGTCTCTTTCAGCATTGGATAAAAATTTCACAAGCGAGGCCTGCTCGGCGCGGCGGTCATCCAAAGCAACTCCAGCTGCGAGCAAATCCACGTCACGAACACGATCACTCAAGGCCAGAAGATCCTGGTCAGGAACTTCTTGAGCAATCGCGATTTTACGTACTTCGTCGCGGAATCGCGCCAAGATCTGAATGAATGGCAGAGCGGTATCCTCTTTGCTCGGAGCATCAGCACTTGTGCCGCCATTGCTAGCCCATCCGAAATCTGTGCTTACTTCAAAGCCGAGGATGCGGAGAATTTCCGTCACCCAACGGGCAACATCTTTCAAGACCTCAACCTTTGGCTCAGATCCAGAGCCGCTTGTACTCGAAATGTACTCGTTAGCCGACTGCACCAGAGAGAGCAACGCCTGGAGAGCACCAGGGGTGTTCAGGTTGTCAGCAAAGGCGAGGTCTACAGCGACTTGAGTGTTCGACAGACTCCTCAAAAGGTCGAGCTCGGCGCCGCCAACCTTCTTAGATGTTGTGGCCGTTGCATCGCGAGCCAGTGCCGCGACAGTATTAAAGTAATTGGTCAGTGTCGACTCAAACGCCTTGACATTCGAGAGAGAAAACTTGAAGTCAAGCTGCGTGTTCCAGGCCTGGAAAGCAAATGCAAGTCGCAACTGCCTTGCAGTAAATTTCTGCAGTGCCTCCTTAATTGTGATGAAATTTTTAAGACTTTTAGACATCTTCTGTCCCTCGATGTGTAGGTGGCCGGTGTGCAGGAAGTAGTTGACCCACTGCGTCTCGTCGAAACGAGCCTCAGTCTGCGCAAGCTCATTATCGTGATGAGGGAAAGCCAGGTCAATGCCACCCGTATGGATATCAATGCGCGGACCCAACACATGCGAGGCCATCACAGAGCACTCAATATGCCAACCCGGCCGGCCTTTGCCCCACGGGGAATCCCACGAGGGCTCACCAGGCTTCGATGCCTTCCACAGGGCAAAATCCGAGCGCGATCTTTTTCCTGAGGCTTTGAGTGATAGAGAACCTTCACCGTCATCAATTAATTCCTGTACACCTTTATTCCACGGTTGCAGTTTGGCATAGTCGTGGCCAGGTGCATCCTGGAAGGCGTTCACATCAAAATAGACACTCCCATCGTCACTTGCATAAGCATAGTTTCTTTTGACAATATCACCGACGAATTCCACAATTTCAGGGATATACTCGGATACGCGCGTAGTGATTGTTGCTGGTTTCACATTGAGCTGACGCATATCCTCATCGAAATCAGCTTCATAAAACGAACTGAGCTCGCGAAACACCTCCGGATCTGTGACTTCGTGCCCATGTTCATTGTCAAGGGCCCTGACAAGCACGTTTTCAACATTTTTGATGAACGTTTCAACGTCATCAGCCTCGAGCGAATGCAGGCCCTCAAGCACAGCCGCGGCATTCATGGGGAATTTGGGATCCCTTACCGTGAGCTCCTCCTTATTCTGACCTTCAAGCCATTTTGTGAAAGCAGAACTACCATCCAGTGGTGGGCTGAGTTCAAGCTGCGCGAATGCGGACTCTACATAAGACAGTAGTGCCTCACGCGCTTGGTCGCGCGCCTGGACCGATACTACGCCGTCTGAACGGATTTTCGATGCAAATTTGTTGAAAAGGTAACTTTGACGTCCACGCACGATAATTTTGTCATCGACGTCGGTTACATTCTGTACGAATACAACGTTGAAGCCAAAGTAGTCTTCCATGAGACGTCGATTGATGTCAATGGTCACATAGTTACGCGCATGACCCATATGTGACGAGTTGTACACTGTAGGACCACAGGAGTACCAAGTGACCTTGTTAGTAGCTAGCGGTACAAATTCCTCTTTTGAGCGCGTCAAAGAGTTGTACAGCTTTAACGGGGGCCGCGCGGCAACAGACGGCGGGCGGTTCCAGTGAGGCTGCTTGACTTTACTCTCCATCGCTGTAGCCATCCGTCTTCTCATGTACTGGGCAGCCAGTTCTATGAGCGCGTAGTGACGGGAAGTGGTGCAGTTAGGCTTCTGCGCGTCTCTGACCATTCGATCCCAGTAACGCCAGACCAGGTGAGCGAGGCAGTGACTCAGCATTGGACGAGTCAAGGCAGTGCAGTATTGGGAAGCGCGCGACGCGTGGTGGAATCTGATCATCTTGAAGGTTGTTGAGGCTGAGGCGTTCTGCGCCCGTGACGCCATGTCCAGCATATTTAAACTCAGCTTATCAGGAGTCCGGGCTTTTGATAACCATGACCGTGAGATGATTCAGTTTAGCAAGCCCCTGACCCTCATTGCTGGCCCCAATGGCGTCGGAAAGACGACCATCATCGAAGCACTTCGTTATGCGTCCACCGGTGACCTACCACCAAACTCTAAAGGCGGCGCGTTTGTGCATGACCCGAAAATGTCAGGTGAACACGAGGTGCTCGCACAAGTCAAGCTAGCCTACTACAACACGAATGGTGACCAGATGGTGTGCACGCGGTCGATGCAGCTAACCGTAAAACGCTCCACACAGTCCTTCAAAACCCTTGAAGGTCAACTACTCATTATGTCCAATGGAAAACGCGAAACTGTTAGCTCGCGAGTAGCCGATCTTGATGCACAGGTGCCAGCGAGTTTGGGCGTAAGCCCAGCCATTCTTAATTATGTGACTTTCTGCCATCAAGAAGATAGCCTATGGCCTCTGAGCGAGCCTTCTATGGTGAAAAAGCGATTCGATGATATATTCGAGGCGACAAAATTCACCAAGGCCCTTGATACCCTCAAGACGTTGGGCAAAGAGTACGTTCAGGACTCAAAGGTTCAGGAGAAATCTGTGCAATATCTCAAACAAGACACTGAGCGCGCGCAGCAACAACTAGCGCGTGCCAATTCGCTTCGTGACACCATTGTGTCGTACACCGATGAGTGTGGTCAGTTGAAGTCCAAAGCTGAGGCAGCCGTGCAGCAGCTAAACGATCTGTTTGAGCATAACCAGAAATTCCAGCAGGTTATTTACGAGCTGCGCCAAGCACGCAAGACCCGTGAAGGTCTTGAAATTTCTATTTCTGAGCTAGTCAAAGGCCTTGATGTGCTGGATGTCAACGAGGAAGAGCTTATCACACGGCTGGCTAGCTTCGAGGAGAATCTACGCAGCCTGGATGGTGAAATTCAAAGTGCAGAAGAGTGCCTTCAGACCAGGGAGCGCCAGCTGCGTGACAGCCAGGAGGCGTTGTCTAATCTCACGGTACAGAAAAGCATGATTCAGAACCAAAAGGAGGCCTATGATAAAAGCAGGCAGGACTTGAGTGAGCTGATGACCTCTTGGTCTGAGCAGTTCAATCTCCAGTTCACTGAGTCTGAGAACCAAGAGCACGTATCAAAGGTTATGCAGGATCGAGCTCGCAGCCTCGACGCGAACCATGAATCCGAGCGAATGGCATGGCTGGAGCAGGAGAATATGCTGCAACAGGCTATAAATACAGCCGTAGCGTCCAAATTGCGCCGTGAACATGGCATACATGGAGCGAAGGAGACAATACATCAGCGAACCCAGGAAGTGGAAAAGCTCCGCTCGGAGTCAAGACAGGCTGAGCTTAGACTGGGTGAAGCCGGCAATGTTGCCTATCAGAAATCAAAGCTGGCGCAAATCCAGGCCGATCTTGAACACAGTCAAAAAGAACTCGCAGACTTTGAGGCGGCCCAAGAGCAACATGCGGCCGAACAAAGAGTCCACTTGCTGCAGGCTGACATCGAAAAAGGCAACGCAGATTTGACTAGGGCTGCGTCACTTCTTGAAGAATCCTCCAGGCTCACAGTTTTGCGTGATACTCATCTCAAGAAAAGTCTTCGCTTGAAGACACTTGTTGAGCAGGTGACAAGAAGGTTCCAGCAATCCTTCGGTGTGCACCTCGACGTTCATAACGGCGAAATGGCCATTCAAGAACAGCTCACGCGCTTGTCTGAGGAGCAGAGGGTACGCACTCTCAATGCCACGTCTGCCAGGGCACGAAAGGCGGACTTGGCGACTCGCGTAAACGTCGCGAAGCAGACATTGGCTGACATTTCCTCGAACAAGGATGCATTGAAGGCTGAAATAGAGGAAGCTCTACCCCCTGGGTCCACCATTGAAAGCTTTGAGACGTTGGCGTCTGAAGTCGAAGAAGACCTGAACATAGCGATGCAAAACATGGAACAGACGTCGTTTACCTCGCAATACTACAAAGCAGCGGAGGCAAGCGCTCAAAAGGAGCACAACTGCTTGCTGTGCCACCGGAATTTTGTTCAATCCGAGCTACAGCCATTTCTCGTCCTACTTGCTGACAGGCTCGCGTCTCTGCCGTTGACTGTTGAGGATGCGACAGCAGCACTAAATGAAGCAATTTTGGAATCTAGTAAAATCCGTGGCTTACAAAATAAGGTCCTGAACTATAAAGCACTGAAGACGGACGAGGATGCGCTGGCGGCCTCTCAGGTACGAGTGCTAGAGGAGGAACTTGAAACCGCCTCGGATGATGTTTTGGTCGCAGAGACTGAGCTTGCCGATGCTGATAAAAAGCTCATCAAACTGCAGAGTGAGGAAGAGGTTATACAGGAGCTGCGACGTTTGCGTGTAGAGCTTGACGAGCTTCAGCATGAGATAACTGAGGCAGAGAAGAGCAGTGGAGGTACTAACGCCAGCGTATTGACGCCTCACAAAATTCAGGAACGGCTTCGTGCCACTACAATCGAACTCAGGGGCGCTGAACAGGTCTCGAAGGACCTAGCTACCCGTCTTCAGACCCTGAAAGATCGTGTCGCAGCTCTCAATCAGAAGTTCGCAGCTAAACAGATTGAAATCAAAAATCTGGAATTGCAGACTCAGACAATGCACAGCACAAACAGCCGTATTGTTGAGCTAGAAACCGACATTGCTGCTCATAAGGGTGTCCTTGAAGAGCTCAGTGCCGAGTTGAAGTCGTGCGAGCTTGACGTGGGTGGTGCAGAAGCTACAATGAAGGAAGCTAAGATTGCGGCAGCTAAAGTTGATAAGGAAAGCGCAGATGTGCGCAATGCGCTACACCGTGCTCAACAGAAGCACGAAGACCTGTGGCAGATTCTGCGACAATATGAGCAGAATGGGAGCAGTGAAATACTGGAGGGTGTTTTGTCCAGTATTAATGACCACCATCAGAAGGTTGAAATCCAACGATCCAACATTGCAGCAGCGAGGGCTGGGCTTGAAGAGTTACAATCCAGGAAAATCGACGCTCGCGGGCGCGAGCGGACGTTACAGGATAATCTAAAACTGCGGTCCAGCGAGCGAGAATTGCAGGATCTAAACAGCAGAATTGTCGAGCTAGAAACTCATGAGGCGGAGCGGGACCGAGAGAAGTACGAAGCTGAGACAAACCGGCTTCAGACCCTCGCAGCTGACTACAACAGCGAGTATTCCTCAAAACTGGGCGAGGTGAAGCAAATGAAAGAGCAAGTGGCTGTATTGGACCATGCTCTCGATACGGAGTACAAAAATGTTGCTGAGGAGTATAGGCACGCTGCTGCTAAACTAGACTCGACACTGGTTGCGACTGCAGATATTGGCACTTATGGAAGAGCTCTTGATGCCGCCATTATGCAATATCATCAGCTCAAGATGGCAGAGGTCAACAAAGTCCTGGATGAGCTGTGGAAGAAAACTTACACGGGCACAGATATTGACACGATCCTCATTAAGAGTGAGGGTGAAAGCAAAGGCTCTCGCTCATCATACAACTACCGCGTCTGCATGGTCAAACAGGATACGGAGCTGGACATGCGTGGAAGGTGTTCGGCTGGTCAAAAGGTCTTGGCTTCAGTTATTATTCGCCTTGCGCTTTCCGAATGCTTTGGTAGCAATAGCGGTCTTATCGTCCTGGATGAGCCCACGACTAATCTTGACCATTCCAATATTGAGTCCCTGGCCAAGAGTCTTTCTAATATCATCGACATGCGCCGTATTCAAAAGAATTTCCAGCTCATTATCATTACGCACGATGAACATTTTTTGAGCTCTATGAACGCCGCCAATTTTACTGACCACTTTTACCGCATCAATCGCGATTCGCGGCAGATGTCTCGCATTGAGAAAATCCCAGTTGGTCAGTTGATAGTATAAGCGACTGTCTGGAACGTTGCAAAGCGTAGTATATTTATTTACAAAAGCTACTTGCTAATTCTCGAGCAGCGCCTCATCGACTTGCTTGCGGTAAGCTTGCTGTTGCGAGGCCTGATCCAAAAAGATCTTGTACTTCGCCTCCAGCAGCGCATGAAGCTGCTTGTCCTTACGTGGCTGGACGACGGTGCCGTTACCACTGAAGTGCGCCATCGCGTCCCAAAGTGACCATTTGGGGTCGGTAGCCTTGGCTGCCAAGATCGCTGTGCCAAAGACGACAGCGGCGTCGATGTACTTGGGGATCACGACCGGCAGGTGCGTGCAGTCAGCTAATAGCTGCGTAAGGATTGAATTGCGCGACTGACCACCCGAAAGGTAAATGGACTTGACGTCATGACCAGCTATGTTCATCGCTTCAATGATCTGGCGCGTCTGTTGACAGATGAACTCAACAGCGCCCAGGTATGTGATTGCGAAACTCTCGATAGTGATGTCGCGACCGACGCCAATGATCGAGCCGCGCATTTTGTTGTCTGCGATCGGACTTCGATTGCCATACAAATCGCCGTAAAAGAAAAAGTGCTTAGCGAGATGTGAAACTGTCGGCACACCCTGTTCCTTGGCCATTTTCTCCAGCACGCCATTCAGTATGTCAAACTTGGACTTCCCAGATTCATCAACGATCTTCTGTAATTCGGCCTTGGCAGGATGCGTGGTAAGCACATAATGAAGAAGCTCGCCCGTAGCCGACTGGCCGCCCTCGGCTGCCCAGTAACCCGGCAGCAAAACATCACGGTACGGTCCCCATACCCCCGGCACAAACACGGCGTCCTTCGAAAGAGCGATGTGGCACGTCGAGGTGCCAGCCACAGCGGCAAGGCGCTGCGTGATCTCGTGGTCAGGCAAATCCTCGTTGGTCTTCGCAGCCACGGTCCCGATCCAACCAGAATAGGCATCGATAGTGCCCGAGCCGACAACGGTGCTGGTAGTTAGGCCCAGCTCGGCCGCCGCCTTTGGCGCCAGATTACCGACAGGCTCACCTGCTGAGTGATATGTACCGTTCTTGCCATCAATACCACCGAGCTTCCGAAAATTGTCCTCCAACAAGTCCTCGAGGCCAATCTGAGTCAAAAACTCGCGATTCCACCCCTCTGTAGATCCGTCGACACCGTGCGGGACATAGCCCTGCTTGCAGACTACCGAGTTGAACGAGCGCGCATTCGAGTTTGCCGCTTTGTCGGTCAAGAAGTCTGGCAAGTCATAAAACTGTGCCCGAGCAAAATCCTTGGGGGGCATATGCTTCTTAAGCCACAAAATCTTTGGGATCTCCATCTCAATGGACATCTTTCCACCCACGTACTTGAGAAGTGACGCGTTTGTCGAGGCAATGAGGTCAGTTTCGTCGGGCGCGCGGTGGTCCATCCAAAGAAGAATGTTTTGTAGAGGGTTATCCCACTCGGGGCCGACGGCAATTGGGTCGTAGTTCCTGTCTACGACTACTAGCGAGCAGGTGGCATCGAAAGCGATGCCTTTCACATCCTCGGCCGGCGTCTTAGAGTCCGCTAGGATTTTCTTTGTGCAGTAACAGATTGAGTCCCAGATCTCGCTAGACGACTGGTTGATATGCTCCGCTTTAGGCTCCCACCTGGTAATGTCGCGCGAGGCCAGCGAGACAATCTCACCCGCCTCATCCATCAGGCAGGCGCGGGCTGAGCCCGTTCCCACGTCCACGCCAATGTACATTGTTCGAAATTCTAAGATGCAACTAGTGAGGGGAATTGCATGCGTTATATAAAAGTCCTGACCTGTCTGTTGGACTTAGGGTTTCAGGCACCCAAACACGGATCAACGATTACTGATACCGAAGCGAGATGCGCCGCAGAACCTTACAGAAAAGGCCGATCTTTCGTAGGCAGAGGGTTGCGTATGAATTAGGCCAAGATACCCGTAAAAAAAACACGGTGGATTATCGGGAAATCCTATTTATCGTCCGCGACAGTGATCGTTTTCTGATCCCTGACGCATCCCCATAGTCTGCCCTGATTGCCGGGCTACCTTAAAATGTGGGGTAAAGCAACTCGCTTTTTGGGGCACTTTTGCCGCTCGCGATGGGTAAACCTCTGAATAATCAGAAGTTGACAGCTGGGCTATCGGTTAGTGAGGTCAAAGACCAAGGTCAAAGTCAGCAGCTCTGCAGCGGCAGCACTTCCGGTCATATCTAGCTGCCTCCGTCTGCCGCTGCAACAGGGGTGAGCGCTTGACTTTTTGTCCGCCCGCAATTGCATGTCCTGGATCTACACCCGTGTTGGGGATTTTGTGATAAGGTACGATGCTATGACCAGAGCGATCCAGGCCACAAATGGTGTCAAGCACTATGCCTCGCGTCTCGAAGCTCGGTCAGATGCAGCCACTTACGTCGCTGGCAAAACGGGATCAGCAGAAATTCACAGCTCAGCAACTTTGACCAAAGACGGTGAACTACAAGTGAGCTTCTCGCAAGGGTACGAGGGTCTTGAGATGCAGCCGGCCAGCTTGACGCTAGTTATTACCCACGAGCAGTTCGACGCTATTTCATGGGCTCTCGACCTGAGCGATCAATGTGCTGGCTTGCGGATTAATGTTGCGGAGCAAGCGCAAGTAATAGGCGAACAGGATCGCCGCATGGAGGAGATGACCGAGACGAAGACGCAGCACGACCGCGACCTCCTAGAGCGCGTAACCGCCGTGCTAAATGCTCGTATCATTGGCGGGCAGATGCCTCAGGTAACTGTCAAAGGCGAGACTGCAGAAAATGACGAGCTGCCCCCAGAGGCGACACTGGCTTCTGGGCTATCAGGCGATGCGCTCGTCAAAGACGAACCTGAAAGTCCATCAATAGGCAGGCCACATCCGTCGCGTGCGCAGGACTTGACGAAAATTTCGGCAGCAAGTGACGGACCATCGTCTGCGGAGGTTGATGAGGCCACAGGAGTGCCTGCCAGCCCGCGAACCCCCGTTCAGACAGACGATGACGCGACTACCGATTCGGGGCTGGACTAGGCTTCTTGTGGGCCGCATCTATGCTACCAAGAACGCGTTTTCATACTTTTGTGTGGAATTCGCTCCCGGTATGGCCTGCCGGGGGGCGCTGGTCGTCGAGTCCTCTGGTGCCGTGGAAAGCCGACAGTGCCTTGCATTTCCTACCACTCGGCTGCAGCCGCTACCCTGACGTGCATGGGCCCAGCATTGGCGCGCGCACTTCGGAATTCATGCACCCCTTGCCCACGCTATCCCACCTTGGCCTGTGCTGCTCCAGGCCGGAGGGCGTAGCACCTACCCACTAGGGAACGCCAAGCACCCGCCGCCCAGGCCGCAAGCAGGGCCGCACGCGGTTTCCCGCCACCACCCCCTAGTCGGGTCGACCCACTGCCTCGAAAACCTCCAGACCTGCAGGTGGCTCAAACGACGCTAAAACAGTGACTGTCGCTAGGAGCAACTTAGTGGAAAATATCCAGCTTGCGCTTAATTCGCGGTATATATATTTATTAGATTACGCACTTGAGTCGTATTGTCGCGCTCCTACGAAAATGTGCCGCGTTCAGAGCAAGGCTACCCGCCTTTCTATCAGTTTTCGAACGCGGGGCCTGCCAAGTACTGGCGGCAGACCCGTAGCCCCTTTTGGCCCGCGAGGACCAGGGAAGGAGGGGGGCACCGCCTGCCCTGTCCCGACCTGCGGGCCTGGGACAAACATGCATCTGATGGCGGGGCATTTGCACATGCCGAGGCTGGCCACTTCCTGATGGTGCGCTGAATTGCTGGGTGTGTCTGCAGTGGCTAGAGTGGCGTCCTAGTGTAAAATGATGAGAGACGCCCTCTTATTTGAGATCTTATTCGCACTCCCCAAGTGGTGAGCTCTCCCCCGGATGCACCCGGATGCGTGCGTGAAACGGCCGCATATGCAGAAGCGCAATGCTGCTGGAGCGGGGATCCAGGGGCATGGCCCGATGACCTCATACGACTACCGCTAGGCTATAACCTATAACCCTGGCGCCGACTCAGTATTCTGGCACCTGTCCAGTGACAACGAATTCCCGAGCAAGAGCCTGGAAGTGCATCTAGTGCTCCACCTGCCGCCGAAAAGGAGCTGGGCTTAGTGCATATTAATAGCCTTGACTGGGCCCGGTCGACTTAGCCTCGTGTGCACTCTGAAAGGCTAACTAGTGTCCTCACTCACTCGCTTGAACCCTCAGATTCCTTGAGTGCAAGAACTCGTTTATTCAATCGCCCATACCGCCTGCACGGGCGCTGATTGTCACTCGCTATCACCACGCTTGACGCGTGCCAAGGACGCGTAAACGCGACGAGCGCCTCTTAGACGCGCATCGCCCGCGTTCTCTGTCGATCAAACGCTCGTTTCTATTCAACAGCACACTCTCGACGGGTTTGTATTGCTCACGACGGCTGAAACGCAAACATTAAACCTTATACTGAAGCTCTCGTGGCTCAAGCTTAATCTGGCATAGTAGCCTTTTGATTGCCCCGGAACCTTGGATTTTTATCAACGCCAAACCGTAGGCTTTATCGACGCGCGTTTTCATTGTTATATTGCGGAAGCGCTCCCGGAAACTCCTTTCTTAAAGTCAGGCACATGTTGGATTCTTCGTCGCGCCAGACATCAAGCATTCGTCGAACCGATTCATCACGCGGCAATACTAGCCCAGAAATGTCAGCGAGGCAATTTACAGACCTTGCCGAGGATAGCTCTAAAACCTGGCGTTCTATTCATGTCGGCAATATACCCTCGGATGCAACCCCGTCGGATCTGCTCGACCTGGTCAACACTGGTCCCATCGAATCCGTGCGGTTCCTGCCGCACAAGAATTGTGCCCTTGTATTGTTTTTGAACGACATGTCAGGGTTGCATTTTTTTGTTGACGCAGAGTTGCGTAGGCCCAGCATCCGTGGCTCGGTCCTTCAGTTTGAGTGGGCAAAAGCGCCACCTATCTCGCCGCAAATCGAGGAGGCCGTTGAGCGTGATGGTGCTTGCCGTAATGTCTACTTAGGAGCTCTGCCTGCGGCTATCTCCAAACAAGAACTGTGGGATGCTCTCAGTGCATACGGGAAGATAGAGACCATCAAACACATATCCGAAACTCGCGTGGCTTTTGCACATTACCTTTCCATTCGCTCTGCCATGACTGCGATTGAAAGACTACCAAAAGAGCACGCATGGGCTGCAGAGGCCAAAATCTCATATGGTAAGGACCGTGCTATGCACGTGTCGAAGAGCCAGCAAGCCCTCGCAGCATTGTATCTTGGAGTTCCCCGTGAACCTCGAGGTCAGGCTAACGATGCTACAGGGCGCTTATTATCGCCACAGAGCATGGCTACTGCATTAGCGCAAATGGCCACAGCATCAGTATTGGTCGCCAGCATGTCAGGTGGTCCTGCTAACATTGGCAATCGCACAGTCTATCTTGGCAGCATCCACCCAGATGCCAAGGTCGACGACATATGCAATGCAACCCGCGGTGGCGATCTTCACAGTATCCGCTACTTTCCCGAAAAGCACTTTGCGTTCGTGACATTTGTAGAGCCCATGGCGGCGGCCCAATTTCTTGCTACATGGACCATTGAGCGACTAATTATCATGAAACGTGTCGTTCGTGTAAGCTGGGGCAAGCATCCTGGACCTATGAATCCCGAGCTTCTTTTAGCTGTGGATAATGGGGCCACTCGCAATGTCTATGTTGGTGGCATTCCTAGCGATCTATCTGAGGCTCAAGTTCGACAGGATTTCTCCGCTTTCGGCGAAGTTGAGCAGATCAATTTTCTTCGAGCCAAGTCTTGCGTATTTATCAATTTCACAAGCATCGAGCGTGCCATAGGGGCCATTTCGCGCATCCGCCAGCATCCACGGTACTCTCACCTAATCGTTCGTCATGGTAAAGACCGTTGCAGTAAGGCACCAAGAATTTTGGAGAATCCTGATAACCTTCGTCTGCGCGAGGAGGGTCCCATCATGCTACAATTCATTTCACGGGCGCAGCAGGCTTCTGGCCCGTTTGCGCTTTCATCAACCGCTGGCGACACGGTCTACTACCCTCAAGGGCTGGGTCTCAGTGGTCCGACTCCTGTTGTCAGTCAGACTTGGGCCGGGCTGCCCTACCTCGGTCAAGATAGTTCGACAGCATCCTCTCCTGAACCTGGCGAAGCTCTCGGCGATGTCAACGACAGGCGTGACACCTCTCCCGGAAGGGGGAGGGTTCGCAGTAGGGAGGGGCTCCACCGGGGGTCCGAGGCGTCTGATTCCAGCGTAGACACTGTGAGTGACTACAGCGCTGCACGCCGCGTATTTATTCACTCCACCCCGCCGCCAGATGGCTCCTTCGATCAGGATGATGATGTCGAAACCGTGGGTGATGATGACAGCGAGCTAGAGCAGGCAAGTGCCACGCTCGCCAGCACTAAGCTGTCCACTCCTCCGCTGCAAAACGGCGGCGTATCCCTGAGAGGCCATATTCTCGCCTGAGCGTTCATTGTTACACTCACCGCAGCTCGCACCAATTTAACTTATCCTGTCAGACGCTCTCACCGAACTCCTGATACCTCACGCATCAACAGACTTACAATCATCGTAATATTCAACTCATAGTTATATTGTATACATGCCAAGGAACGGTAAGCAACGTAGCAGCAAATCGCACGAGTATTTTGAAGAGGTCGTTCCAGATAATAAATACGCGCTTCTGTTGAGGAAACAGGGCCTCACGGGGCGCTACCGCCGCGACGGACTGGCCGGGGGTGAGACATCGACGATCTCCTCCTCGAGCACGAACCGTTCAGCCTCAGCAGTTTCCTGTCGGCGCCGCTTGATATATTCTTCCGACCACAAGTTCGGAGCAACGTTTTCTCGATTCCGTCGCGATGCTCCGCTCGCGCCTTTCGGGCGGCGCTGCTTACCAGCTTTGAGCATGTGCGCCCGTTCCACTACCGCCGCGGCATCAAGCTCACCCAATGCAGCACGAGGAAGCACATTGAGTTTGCTCCGGCTCCTGCTACCACCTGTCGGCGGCACATGCCTCGTTTCTGTAGCGTCCTCATAAATCACAAACCCCATATCAGCTGGACCGACGCCCGATTGCTCCGGAGTCTTGCGCGTAGGCTCACGCAGAACCGCCTTGAGATGCATCACATTATCAAAGCCAAATGGATCCTTGCCACCGCGGTAGTCATGCTGCGGTGACAGCTCACGCTCTCCGCTCATTACCGCAGACGTAAACAAATGCAGTCGAATGCGTATTTCGCGTCCGCGCGCCAAGTCAGCCGCCGCGCGTTGGGCAAGGGCTTGGTCGCCTGGGGCTCCACGGTCAACGCCCCAGCATGCTGAGGTGGGGGTGGAGGGTGTGTGGTCCCCGGGCTGCAGGGCCTCGGCCCGACGACCCCCGACGCTTGTGAAGCGCGGGGGATGACATTATTCGACATCTCGTCATAATTAAGCGCGTACCCTCCGTCCTTTAAACGAGCGCCCGCGTCCGCCCACGAGTTCTTCGCACCTTGTGCAATGGTCTCAGACAAAGAGCCCAAGGTCGAAATTGAGGAACGCGTGGTTCGCACGGGCCATATTGAGGGCACGCTTGCCTGGCCAAAGGTCGCGCCGAGCGATGCGCCTCCCCGGATTGTGTTTATCCTTCATGGTCTAGCTGGTCACCGCGACTACTGCTACCAAAAGGAACTTGGTCAGGAGATCGCGCGCCGTTTGGGCTACGCCTCTTTCCGCATTGACTTTCGCAACTGCGGCGAGAGCGACCCCGTCCCGAACCCGCGGCAAGGCCGCAGTATTGAGCACACCGACTTTGAGGATATCAACGAAATCTACAACTACTTTTGTCGCGATCGTAATTATGAGCTGCTTTCTGTGGTTGCTCACAGTCGGGGCGCCACGGCCATGTTTCACTGGGCACTGCGCGTACAGCACGAAGTACGCATCCCCAGCCTTATCAACGTGTCGGGACGCTACCATTCGTGGGAGTACAAGCGCCGTGTTGAGCGTGAGAGTCCCAATGTTGATGAAGCTGATGGCTACAGTATCTTAGCGAAACGTTATGGGCAATATACAGAGCAATGGATTGCTCGCGATGAGGTGGAAGAATTCGGCTTATGGCCCGGGTTCAGATTCAAAAATCTTGATCCACGAACCAATGTCATGTCGATTTACGGATCCCGTGATCAGCATGTGCCTACGGCGGACACAGCCTACTGGGCAAATATGTTCTCACCACGTCACGAGCTCTGGTTCGTGGAGCACGCCGATCATAACTTTTACGGACGCGACTGGGCCAACAATAAGATTAATTACAATCCTCTGGTGGTAGACCGCGTGTGCAAGTATCTGCAGCCAGACCATCAAAGTCGGCTGTTCTTTGCGCAGACTGAGGCCAGCCGCAGCATCCCCCGCTGGCCTAAAATCGACGGCGTCTTCAACTTTCGCGATTTTGGCTACGACAACGTCCGCCCCGGCATACTATTCCGCAGTGCAACGCTCGAGTACATATCCGATGAAGGCAGTGCCGCTCTACGCGACCTTGGAATCAAGCGTGTCTTCGACCTGCGCAGCGACCTCGAGGCTAAGGAACACCCTACCCCGCCAATTGACGGCGTCACTGTGATCCGCAATCCGGTCAACAAAGATACGGATCTCAGCCCTGAGTCTATGGCTGAAATAAGCGCTTTGATGGCTGACCCCAACGGTGGGTTCACGCAGAACTATCTGGACATTTTGCGCACTGGTCGCGACGCGTTCCGAGAAATTGTTACGTCTCTGCGCGACCACCCGGGTGCGCCAATTCTGATTCACTGCGCAGCTGGCAAAGACCGCACCGGCATTGCGTGTGCCCTTATCCTTCTTCTGGTCGGCGTGGACCGCTTCACCGTCGCGTCTGACTATGAGTTGACACGTATTGGCTGGAACGAAAGGCGCGAGTTGGCCACTGACTACCTAGTTCACAAGCTTGCGACTTGGAATGTGACGCGTGACCAGGCGCGTGCGTTGCTTTCGTCTCCCTACTATGCTATGCAGGCGCTAGTTGCCGTGCTCGATAAAGAGTATGGTGGAGTTGAGCACTATTTCATCAACCACTGCGGCCTGACCAAACAAGACCTTGATCGGGTGCGCAAAAATCTGCTGCTCCCCAACTCATACGACGATCCGTTCCGCACCCATTTGTAGCAGTTAGCTTGAAATTCATAAACTACAGCCTCAAGGAGCCTATAGCCAATTTTTTCCCGGGATCGCCAACCCACCACCCACCCATGCTTCTCTTGAACTGTCACATGATCGTGAGGGAGTGCATGCATATCTGTTCCTAGATCTGCGTGCCTGAGCTTTTCTGGGTATCACATTGCCGTGCGTGCCATGCAAAACAATAGACCTCAGGGTGGGCCCATGTTCTCGATACGCACATCCACGTTTGCCGGAGTCTCGCTAGAGATTTTCAGTACACAAAGAGACAGGTCATCCTATAGGTGTAGTCAGATTTTGAATGATAACCCATACTACTTTGAGTTCTATTGTGTAAACGCGCAGCACATTTAATCGCCTTGTCTCATGTCGAGCCAACGTTGGCTCCGCATGCGGCATCGCGGCTTGTTACCTCATGGCAGGTGCCCGCTCCGATGAAAACCAACGTTCACGCCTCAAATGCACGGAGGCCCGATGCCCTACTGCGTGACGTGCTATGTGATGGTGAGATGCAACCGAGAGGTCGGAGCGACGATATCGCAAAATCCACATCCGCGAATAAGTCTGGCAGCAGGTATACGTCAGGGTGCCTATATAAGTCTTCGTCACTTGTATATCGTACTTCTTTAGTCTTCTTTGAGGCATCATCTTCCGCCATCATCACAAATCTGCACGCCGCACCCAAGGTAAGTGGACATGCAGCATACGGCCCAACTGGGCTGCCGTCCTATGTACAGTGATGAGGGATCAACATCTGCATCTAGCACCCTGGCTGCTCGAAAGCATGGTTCTTTTTGCCCCTATGCCTTTTTACTTTAAAGCCGTTAGTAGATTTGCCGAGTCTCGCGTTGGAGGGATCAAGATTCCAGCGACTAATCCAGTGGATGCCCGGACTTGGCCCCGCTGCACAGTGGGCGTTGTTACTGCAGGCTGCATATACGTTGCCGCCCACCCTGCAACACACACATCCGAAAGCGGAAGCGCTGAGTCAACACATTATGGTTGCATTCGCTTGGCCGCCTATCAGACAAGGCCATTCGACACCGAAGGTAAAATAAACCGTAGTTTGAAGAAATTATTTGGCTTTATGGAGCGGAAGAGGGTTCACAAAAATACAATTAAAAGAAAGAGGCTAGATACCGGCCATGCGTGTCAATGTCACCGTCCGCACGCGAGTAGCAATCAAGGGCGAGCGTCCTTAGATCTCCATAAAACGAACGATGGACTGCATTAAGAGCTCAAAAACAGAACCACAGGGTATCTGCGAGGGTTTCCACGGTTGACACATGTTTCCTTGGCCTAACAAAGAAGTGTTGGCAGGCGGCCTCTCCCAATGAAGGTTCAGCGAACGAGCATCGCCTGCTCAAACCTGCGACATGGTGGGGACACCGGTGCGAGGCACCGACGACTTCCGGCGGCCAGGGACGCCGAAGCTGCCACCCGAGATGGCGCTCGAACCCGAGTAGATAGCAAGGGCGAGAGCAACACCGAACGAGAAGAAGAGGAATGCAGTCGAGGCCTGGCCAAGACGGCAGTCCTTCTTCTGGTTGGGGGCACCCGGGAAGTACTCGTCGAGGTACTTGTGGTTGTTGCAGCTGTGGCAGTGGATGCGGGCAGCAATGGCGGTACCACCGGTGAACAAGAAGACAACGTTCAAGAAGTCAAAGATCGCGGTGAAGAAGGCGGGGATGAACGAGACGAAAGCCGCGATGCCACCAATGAAGACGCCGAACAGCAGACTAAAAGCCGCCGCGAACACACCAAAGTTGAAGCGGGGGCTGCTGATGTCGTGAGCCAGAGCGGCAGCCAGCGACAGGGCAATGGCCGAGAAGATGAAAAGGACACCACGGAGGATGGGGTCAGCGATGGCAGCCATTTCTGTGAATTGTCAAACTATCTAGCGGTCGGCGAAATCCAATGCTCAATTGGCGGTGCGTCGACGTCGAGGGCTTCGATGTTGAGACCCGAGCCGGGAGCAAGTCGCCGCTTATATATTTCCCAAGGGATTTCCTGCAAGCAACTTTCCGGTTGTGGTCACCTATAAACACATCTGCAGCCACTGCAGGACGTATGCAGTCCTTAGTAAGACTGAAAGAATGGAGCTCTGGGGTTTATGCTTTGGGTGGAGAGTAGGCTAAGGTTTTGACGGCATGTGAGTTTACCTCAAACCTGTGATGGTGTGGAATCATTCAGGGCAGCACCATCGGGGAGCCTGCACATAGATGCAGTTGCCTGCCACAGGTTCTCGGGTGCTATTGAGGGGTTTCTGTAACCGGTCGCCGAGTCTGGCCCGTGCACGCCATGAGAGCTCGCATCCTCCCGAAGCAGTGCGTGCAGCATTGCTCATCACGTGACTGCCCGTTTCTCGTTGTGAGTGCACCCTGGGCGTCCACTGCCTGCAGGAGCATGCCGACGGGCCACGACGTCTTCCCTGCAGCACGATGGGCCATGATGTGCGATGCTTTGGCGCCCATGTGGCATTCGTCACGGGGAGCGAGCCGGGCAAACGCCCTTGAGGTGCGGCATGGCGCCTCAAGCTGACGAGCCGCGCGGACTCGCCCGCAGAAGGTCGGCTTGAGGCTGCAATCTCGTCCGGGAGACGGTTTGGCTCGTTTGCACGGGGTAGTCCCCCTCACCCACCCCTCAGCCAGCTGATGTCCGGCCAACGAGGTGGCAACTCCAGCTGCGGCTGGGGTGGTCTGCCAGCGCTAGCGGTGCGCACTGCTCGACGAGCCTGCGCAACGCCCTTCTCTGCATGGCAACCAGATCTGACCGATGAGGAGATGCCGCTGCGTCGCTGCTCGGCGACCCGGGCCGTGCCGGGGTGAGACAACGCACGCATGCGCGAGTCGATAGAATGCCGGCCGGGCCAAGCTCTGGACAACCCGCAGGTTAAATATTGCTAGATTATATTCGGCAGCACGCGGGCGTGCCCCGTGCCGTGTGTGTGTGTGTATCTCTGATTCGGCTCTGCCGGGCTGCAGCTGCGTGTGGGGACAATGCGTCATGCCGCAGACGCAGGGCCCGGCCCGATGGGTGCTGCTGCTGCTGCTGACGCCGCCGGCGCTGCCGCCACTGGCGCTGCTGGCCGACGGCGGCGACGGGCCCCGGAGCCTGGCCGCCGCGCCGCGCGCGCCAGCGCTCCGGGGCCCATGTACGTTAATGGCCGCGGGGGAACAGGGCACTTGCGTGCGGCGGCAGGCGGGCGGCGGCATCAAAAAATCGTGCGCCGCCGCTGCGAGCGTAATTGCCCCAGCCAGAGGTTGGCACTAACGGCTGCGCAGCGTGCGGCACCCGCATGCGGGCCGCATGGCGAGATAAACCCGTCAATTGCGCCTGCCCACGAATTTCGGCAAACCGCCAACCGGCGGCAGGCGGCGCCGCCGGCGGGCCCGGGGTCGCTGGCGCGCCGCCAGCGCGC